>CANUEP010026339.1:0-23033 GCA_947857235.1 Jatropha podagrica
GAGACTGAATCTTCATATTGTTGTGCGAGAAAATAAAAAATTCTTTGTTCCTAAGAATGTTGCTCAAGCTTTGAAAGATCCTAAGTGGCGACGAGCCATGGAAGAAGAGTATACTGCACTTATGAAACAACACACCTGGACATTGGTTCCTTCTGACAAAGCCTCAAATATAGTCAGCTGTAAGTGGTTGTTTAGGATAAAATGTGATTCCAAAGGTGTTCCAATGCGTTATAAAGCACGTTTGGTGGCTCTTGGTTTTACTCAAAGACCAGGCTTGGATTATGATCAGACATTTGCCCCAGTGGCTAAACATCCAACTGTTCGTATTCTCTTGTCCCTTGCTGTTGTTAATGGGTGGAACTTGCGACAGGTTGATGTCAATAATGCCTTTCTTCATGGCAAATTGACGAAAGAGGTGTTTATGGAACAGCCACATGGATTTGTTGATGACAAATATCCTAATTTTGTTTGTCATCTCTGAAAATCGTTGTATGGGTTGAAACAGGCTCCACGAACCTGGTATACTACATTGGTAACTGCTTTGCGTGAGTTTGATTTCAAGCAGTCCAAGGCTAATACATGTCTGTTTGTTTATGCTGTTACAGGGGTTGTTCTTTATATATTAATCTATGTCGATGACATAATTATAATAGGGATTGATGCTGCCATTATTGATCGTTTTATTATTGACTTTGGTAAACGGTTTTCGATTAAAGATCTGGGTGAGCTGCATTTCTTTTTGGGTGTTGAGGTTTCCCGAAGTTCCACTGGCATTTCCTTATCACAAGAAAATTATATTCAAGAACTATTGGCAAAGGTGGGTATGCATGAATCAAAAGCTGCACCTTCGCCAATGACATTGTCAATAACGTTGGCAAAGAATGACTCCTCAGAGTATGACAATCCAACGCAATATAGAATGGTTGTTGTTAGTCTTCAGTATTTACTGCTCACACGTCCAGATATTGCTTTTGCAGTAAATCGATTGGCTCAATATAGCTCCAAGCCAACTATTAATCACTGGGCTGCTTTAAAACGCTTGTTGCGTTACTTGAAAGGTACAAGTTCTTATGGGATCCAGCTTTACTCTTACTCTCCAATGACTCTTCATGCATTTTCTGACTCGGATTGGGCTGGTAACATTGATGATCGACGGTCTACTGGTGCCCATGTCATATACCTTGGGAAGAACCCAATTGCATGGAGTTCAAAGAAGCAAGCCTCTGTAGCTCGCTCCTCTATAGAGGTAGAGTACCAGTCAGTGGCAAACACATCTGCGAATATTGTATGGATAAAAAATTTGCTATCTGAATGCATGTTCAGCTTTTACATGTACCGGTTATTTACTGTGATAATCTAGGAGCTAAGTATGTTGCTGAAAATCCTGTTTTTCATTCTAGAATGAAACATTTAGCTTTTGACTATCACTTTGTTCATCAACAAGTTCAAGATGGTATGTTATGCGTTCAATATGTTTCCACCAAAGAACAACTAGCAGATATGTTGATGAAGCCCCTGTCGAAGCTGGCCTTTCTGAAGCAACGAGACAAGATTGGCGTCCGAGATCGACTGCCATCTTGCAGGGGTGTATTGGGTAAGGATGAAGTTCCAGCTAGTCAAAACAGAATAATAAATTCTGTTGTATAGATAGATTTATGTTACGTTAATATAGGAGTGTATTCTAATCCATAACTTGTATATATATTCTGCTGTATATTGTAAATATCATTCTATTCAATATATACAGAAACCTTTTCTCTTACTCTATTGATAAAGTTGAAACTAACCTGAACCAAAGAGCATAACAATGAATCAAATTTATTAAAATGATCACATCATTTTCATGGTTGCTTATCCTTTTATGGGACCCAGTAGATGACGCTAGAATTTAATTTAACAATAATGGCATATTTAGAACAAATGAATAATGATTTTAAAATTCATTTGTAAATGAATTTGTTATATTTGGTATGCTACAATTTAAAATAAAAAATTGAATTAAATTCTACAAAATCATATTTGGAATAAATTCTTAAGAGAAAATTCATTTGTATTTATATTCTAAAATATCATTAACACAATATTCAAATAAAAATAAATAATAAACACCAATTTATATTTATTATATGCAATATCATAACTTTTTATTTTTTTTACTAAAATATAGATAATAGATTTCATATAAATAATACACTCACATTTCACCATAGCTAATTGATTAATTAATTATATAATATATAAAATAATTATAACATTCATCATAATAGTTATCTTTAATTTGTGTAAAATATCTCCGTTAAAAAAAAAGGTGTAAAATGTCTTCTTCATTTAACTAATTAATTTAGAAACTATAAAAATATTTGAAAAAATTATTGTTATTAATTATACTTGGAAACATTAATACATAGGATAAAATATGTAATTTTGCACTAATAACTATAAAGTAAAAAAAAAAGGGAAAAACAATGAAATATTTCGGTCTATAGGTGATAGTTTTGTCAAATAAAGTTTAATGTTTTATTATTATTATTATTATGTTTGATAAAATAAATAAGTTAAATAAGTAAAAAAAAAATTAAAAATTCAATTTGTAAAAGAAGAGGGTAGTTTTATCACAAAAAATTAAAGTGTTTAGTTTTATGGAATTTATTTGAAAATTCTACAAATTTTTGTAGAATTTGTTATAGTTATATTCAATTCCAAAGAATTGAATTCGTAAAATTAGATTTTTTTTTTTCCATTGCAAATGTAAAAATATAGATTTCTAAATGAATTCCACAAAATTTTATGAAATTCATTTATTTCAAAAGAGCAATAAAAGTCAATAAAATTATCACAATAGCTAAATAACTCAATAGCTTTAAAGATAATTGTACTTTTTAATAAGTTGTTCTTTTAAAAAAATAATCATTGATACCAAAAATTAAGAACTTATATAATCAAAACATTTTATTTCTTCTTTTAAAATCATACTAAAAAATTATTTGGCAAATCTCGAAATTCATCAAGTTCTGTATTAAAATAATACTCCTTTCATCTTAAAAAGATAATCCACTTTTTATTTTTATATTGATTAAGAAAATATAAATTATTATGACTAAAAGATAATTTTATTCATATAATTTTTCTATTATGTCATTTTAAATAATATGTGAGCAATTATTATATTAAACTAATAAGTAAGAATTAATGTTGATTATTGAAAATAAAATAAAATTTAATAAAGGTATAATAAACAATTTAAGAATTAATTATAATGAAAAAAAGGAAACTATTTGGAAAAAATCTGGGTTCAGGTCAAAATCATTATATTTTTGGAAGATTTAATTAACTAAAATTATTTATTTACACAATAATATAATGTCCAGATGAAAAATAAAAAAAAAATCAAAATATTCTCACAGGCCAAAGAGAATAATACTCTGACTCAAATAAAAATATGTAGGGTATTGATTATATGTGAAAAGATCTGAAAATATATTTTCAAAATTTTTATTTAAAAAAGCTTAATTATTAACTCTAAAATAATGACATTGTAGAATATTATGCTGTTTAAAATAAATAAATGATTGCTATGTGAAAGAATTTAACAAAATTAATAACAAATACATTTTAATAGCTAAACCAAACCTACGAATTAAATTAAAACCAATCGAAAAACTAACAAACCATGTTAAAACCTATAATTTGGGCCAAATCAAACCCGATTTGAACCAAACCACCCACTCTCGAAAACCCTAGAATACTGAAAATTATTGTTTTGTCCTAAACTAATTTACTTTCCTTCCCATTAGCGCCGACAGCCCCTCCCTGTCCTCTCCCTTCGTTTTCTCTTCACCGGAGCTCAAGCTCCGCCGACCTGACTAACATCTCCACACCATCAGCTCTTCCGGCCACCATTTCCCCATTTTTCGTTCCTGTTTCAGCGTCGCGAGCAAGAGAGGGAGCTCACTCTTCTCTTCTCTTGATTTTTCCGTCGACACTAGTCCTCACCGGCTAGTCCAGCTCGTCCCCAGCACCTCAAACCATCGCTGCTCCACTTTCGGTCACCTGTAGTTGGCGATTCAGCGAGAAAGAGAACGGACAACGAGCGACACTTTGTTTTTTTCCGATCAACAGCCTCCTTCAGTGCTCTCTCTCTCTCTCGCTTTTCTGGCAAGACCAGCCACCATCCGGAGAAACCGACTCTTCTCTCGTTGTCAACACCTCTCCATTCTCCATTGCTCTCTCCTCCGGCCAAGCTAGCGTTGACAGAAATGGTTTTTGAGCAATGGAGCTGCTGCCTGTCACTCTAATTGGAAAATTTCGATCTCCAGTGCGTTTTACAGCTGGGGTATGCCGAATTTCAACCTTCTTTGGTACATTTAGTGGATTCTTTGAACAATGATATAGAATTTGATGCATAAATCAAGTTAGGTAGAGGTTAAATCCCTAAATTAGCTACTGTTTTTGCGTAGATAATTAGAAACTTTAATTTTATTCTTTGAATTTATATATATAGCTGAATTCCTATATAGAAATAGTTAGACTATTGCTTTTATTATGCATTTTTATGAAGAATGAAGGATTCATTAGATTGGTAGAAGCTAGTTAGCCATATGCATGAGTTCTCAGTATCTTATGAAGGAAATTTTGATTTTCAACGTTTTAACTGTACTATAAAATTAAAATTTTATGAGGAAATGTGTAAGGTTGTGTGTTTTCTGCGGATTCTATATAAGAAATGAGAACAATTTTGAAATGGCAGCGGCTAGCTAACTATTTACAAACATTACTACTTCTATCTAGGACACATAATGTGATATATCAAGTCCTTGTTGGTAAATAAACAAACTAGAACATGTATATATACTATGGATTTTAAATTTAAAAGAAAAAAAAAGATTTTTCTTAGGTTGGCAGCAGCCATTTTAGTTGATTGTCTGATTTGTGGCTTTTAGTATGAGTATATGAAAATTGAGTTCTTGAAGAGAATTGAGAAATTTTGTAGCGGTAGGAATTATTTTTAATTATTTTTATAAACTATTGATTGATGAGGTATATTTGAGGATGTAAATTTAATTCTCGCTGGGAATTAGGTAGGTGGTGGATGAAAGATGATTTTAATATAAGAAAACTTTGATTTCTGCGGATTGGCAACAGCCACCTTGACTTTTTGTGTTGTTTTAGAAGGACAAATATATATAAATCAACATGCTTTCAAGATTCTGTGTTAGTTGAGTTATAATGCTTATTTGTGATTGGTAGACGGTTAAAATGGGTTCCTTACCTATAATTGTGCTTGGTGAGGATGATGATATACAGATTATTAGGTTGTACCTGGGATCTTAGTTATATAATGATAAAGAAAAGAAAGTGTAAATTATAGTGGGTATATGATTGTTATATATATATATATATATGGAGGTTAGGTAAATATTTATTTCCATTTATCTGTTATTTTATGTATTGGCATAACCTTAGATAGCAAAGCTAATTATATTTTTGTGTAAGTAGTAAATAACCAATGATGATGTTTAAAGCATGGACTGTGAATAGCTAAAGTTTTGTATATTGATACTATTTCTTGGTATGGAGGAAGGGAAAGTAATTTGTTTGATTGCCCGATGGATTGGCTGTGTGTGTAATGGTTGATAGATATATAATATTGCTGATATTGAAGCAGGTAGATAGTTCAATTCTTAGGGGAAGTTTTGCTGAAATTTCAAGAAAATCTTGATTTCGTATATTTAATAAAGCATTGTCAGATTTAATCATGATAATTCCTTATTCTTATTTGAAAGGAATTCTTTGTTTGATTCTTTTATCTCTTTCAATTTTATTTCTTATAGATCGTCCGAGCTCGTTCACTACTTCCATGAATCAGAATCAAAACTAGAGTTTTTCTTTTTCTCTCCTCTATTACTATGAGCAGTAATAAATAGTATATTACCATTTGCATCATGCATACATACATTACTATATAATGTTACCATTTCCTACTTATTTAATTATTACTTTTTCTTTATTTTTTTAATAGCATAAACATTTTTTATTTTTATATTTGGTTTATATATGTGTATATTTGAACACTTACATAAAAATGTTTTTTTATTTGATGTGCTTGCATTTAAATGCAAGGCTTGATTAGATGTGTTGTGATGCATTAGTGGGTAGTATTAGGAATAGAGCTTAAGCTATTTTAGTGAAGATTTATGAGTTGGTGAGTATTAAGCAAAAAGGAGGAAATATTTGGGATCCAGTGTCAGAATTTTCTAAGCCGTGATATATATATATTTAGCTTTTTAAGCTGAAATGAGTGAGAATCTGTAAAGCTTGGTTAGTAGTGCTAATTAGTTAGAATATGAATTGGTTTAGTTTAATAAGTGCATGTTAGAATATAAGTTAGAATTTTTACATTTAAATAGAAATACTTAATTAGAAATGATGAGTATTGGGCACAGAATGCAATGTGAGAATTTTAGTCGTAAACTGACATCTGGTTGCTTAATTCATACTTACTTATATATTCGTTATCTTTAATTCACATAATTCTAATTGCCTTTATGAGAATAGTTATATATTTAATGGACATGGGTTGCTTGCTTTATTTTAGCTTGGGATATAACATGCTATTGAATTAGAAGAGTTATATGATTACGATAAATTGTAAGTGAAGGAAATTGAGTTTTGTTGTAATGGCAGAAGCTATATGGAAATCTCCATGGCTTTTACTTGAAACCAGTTGAGAATAAAATTATAAACTAATTTCTTGCAAAATGATAAAGGAATTGATGCCTTTATTGCTAGCTTTGTTTTGAGATTCGAGATTCATTGGTGCATGGTAGCAGCCAGGTTGGAGAATTTCATAAATCTAGGAATAAATATTAATATAAAATTTTATATCACCCATATTTAATTGTAATTTAAGTTGTATTCTAACAAAAATAAGGCATAATTATTATTTAATTATTAATTGATGTTAACTTAAGTTTCCCTATCAATTTAAATACACAATTATCCAATTAAGGTTAGCTATGTCATTTTACAAATATTAAAACCTATCAACAAATTCATCTCTAATCTCTATCAGTGTTAACCGCAAACATGAAACCCAGGAAACATACTGACATGAAACCCAGCAAACTGAAGACATGTTTTGTCCTCTATCTTTTGTTCATTGACTCATCCTCTCATGTGTCTGTGCATTATGGCATTTCAGTCTTACAGAAAAAAATTATTAATAAATTGGGGACATGAGAATTTGTTTTTCTTTTGTCAGCCATAAAATATTATATATGCAGCCAGCTAAACTTTCTCATTCTTCTTTTTTTATTGACAGAAATGGAAGAATTGATGGAAAATGAAAGGCCAAGGCCACTTTCTCGAGATATTAGACGTTATTTCTGTGATTACTGTGGAATTTGTAGATCTAAGAAATCTCTTATCACTTCTCACATGGGAATTCACCACAAGGTTCTTTCATCTCTCTTACGTTCTTTCATTTTTGAGTCTGCATTGGTTTTTCTATTAGAAAGTGAATTTGGATCCGGATTTTTGGTAAAATGTTCTTCAGATCATTGGGTATGGTTATTAAGGTTTTTATTGTGTCCTATGCTTTGAATTGAAATAATTTTTCTTATTGTTTTCATGCTTTTTCAGGAGGAGATAGAGGAGGAAAAAGATAATAAAAATGAAGAAACTGAGGGTATTAAGTCTAATACTTGTGAAGAATGTGGTACCAGTTTCAAGAAACCTGCATATCTTAAACAACATATGCAAAGTCATTCCATTGTGGTGTGTATCATGGCTGTTAAGTTATTTTTGTTGCTTGTTTTGCTTTGTGTTGATTGTACTGCTTTAGCTGTTGAAAAGCTTTTGGTATGCTATATTATCCATCCTTGAATTGTTTTTGTGAGTTTGTCTTGTTCAGTGCAATATTGTTCTCAAGATTCTGCTCTTTTGTTCAGTGGAGTTTTACATTCTTTTTCCTGTTTGGAATTTAATGTAATTGCATTGTTTTTAGCATATGCAGCTATTGAAAGTTAAAAATCTTGCATGATAATTTTGTTTTTTCTAATGAAATGAAAAGCACCTGATGTAATGTCGTGAAGCATTGGATCCCACACAAAGAACTCCAAAATGCAAGAGGCTGCAATTTTAGACTTGAATGGACTAGTATCAGGTTGGGAGACCTCCTGAGAAGCTCCTTCAAGTGAGCCTCAGTCACGCACTGGTTGAATGAGGTTTGAGGGCTTCTTTATTCAGGTAACAAGCTGGTGGTTTAATTGTGCATATAGTTCCCATTATTGATGTCTCATATCTGATTTTGCAGAGGCCATATGTGTGCTTGGTTGACGATTGCCATGCCAGTTACAGAAGGAAGGACCACTTAACTCGCCACCTTCTTAAGCATGAAGGAAGGCTTTTTAAGTGTCCTATTGAGAATTGTGACCGTCAGTTTGTTTTCCAAGGGAATGTGAAAAGGCATGTTAATGAGTTTCATAGTGAGAAGTCCCCTTCAAACAATGTTGGTGAGAAGAAGTATGTTTGCCAAGAATCCGGGTGTGGAAAGGTGTTTAGATATTTGTCAAAGCTGCAAAAACATGAGGATTCTCATGGTAAGGTTCTTCCCTGTCCAATCTATTTCTCCCATCTTTTTGAAAGATCAACCGTCAGACCTCTTTTTGTAATTTAGATTGGATATATACAAGGGTACTTGTGTGCATGTTTTTGTGTATTTGTCCAATTGAAATATTTTTTTTCTTCTCAAAATAAGAATATTGTATGCTTGGTTTGGAGTTTTGGCTATTTATTAATTGAAATTTAATCAATATTCAGTATTCGCTAATAAATGTCTTAACTGCTACAGTTAAATTGGATTCGGTGGAGGCAATTTGTGCAGAACCAGGCTGTATGAAGCATTTTTCCAATGTTCAATGCCTTAAGGCACATGTCCAGTCATGCCATACATACATGACTTGTGAGATTTGTGGGACAAAGCAGTTGAAAAAGAACTTAAAGAGACATCTACGCACCCATGAATCAGGTGGTGGTTCCTTGGGGAGAATTAAATGCCATTTCGAGGGTTGTCACAATACATTTTCTAGTGTGAGATTGCATTCTCAGATTTTTTTTTTTTCTGCATTACCAGTGGTGTTAATTCTGCTATGCGGATAATCATGCACTTATTTTCTCTCGTTTTCTTCCTATATGCAGAAAACAAATCTTAATCAGCATGTGAAGGCTGCACATCTTGAAGTCAGACGTTTCACCTGTGGGGTTCCAGGTTGTGATATGAGATTTGCATACAAACATGTTAGAGATAGACACGAAAAATCTGCTTGTCATGTCTACACTCCTGTAAGTTTTTTCTTCAGGTCTTCCAATGAAAAGCATCTGTTAATTTGCAAACCTTCTTGACATTGTTTGAAAGCGGACTAAATCTGTTCTTAATTTGCTTGGGTTTCAGGGTGATTTTGAAGATTTTGATGAACAATTCAGGTCAAGGCCACGAGGTGGGAGGAAGAGGGAATGCCCAACTGTGGATATACTTTTGCGCAAGAGGGTTGCTCCACCTTCTGATTTGGATGAGTGCCACTCTTGGTTCCAGTCGATAAGTAGTCAGGAGCAGTTGTGAATGCAACTCTATTTCTTGATGAGTAATTCAGTTAAGGGCATGAGGTGGTTTAGGAAGAGGAAATGCCCAGTTATGGAAATGCTAATATGCAAGATGGGTACTCTGCTTTCTGATTTGGACGAGAGGAACTCTTGGTTTCAGTCGATGGAGGGTCAAGAGCAGTTGTGATTGTCAAAGCAACTGCAACTTCTTCCCTATGGTAGGGGCGAAGGATATTTTTATGAAGTTCCAAAGGATTCCATAAAGTTCTATGGAATTTATTTACAAAGCAGGTCTCAGACGCAACTATTCTGAAGTTAGCTCTGTATATGAAGTGTACAATTTCTCTAATGTATCCTACAATTGTTGTGCTCCTATAAGACAGGCAATTTGGCCTTGTTTTCTACATGGCGATTTTGTTTTGGCACAGAGTATTAGTGTAAGTATTACTAATTTGGATTTACTTCGTCTTAACTGAACCAGTCGCACTACTCTAATGTGATGATTTTCTTTCGTTCTACTCCTTTCGACGATGTGCTAATCTGGTGTTGGGTTGTGACTACTAATTTAGGAAAGAAATAAGCAGGAGCTTCTCTTTTCTTTTGGAGTTCAAAATAATTGCATGAGCTTCCCAACTACTGAAAATTTAAAAAAATCGAATCCCACATGTGAAATAATCATAATTAGGTTTTGTATTTTAATCTTGTTGAGTAACCTTTTTTAGAAGGTCTAGACATTATTGGATATGGATTATGGTGGATTTAGGTGTATTGTTTATTTGAGAGTTAATAAATTTGGAAAGTTCCAAGTAATTTATAACTTCAATTGCAAGGGGGAAGTAACTTCTTTAAAAGAATTTTATCAATTTATTATATTATCTAAATAATTTTAAATTTATATTATAGATATTATCATTTATTATAACTTGAAAATAATTTACTCTTTGGGAACTTGATTTGTATATCAAATACATATTAAATTATATTTTTGAGAAAGTAATTTTTCTAGTATTGTAGAGAAATTTATCTCCAATGGAAAGACCGAATTTGAATCAAATTGAGTCTTTGTCCAAACTGAATCCAATCCGATTTTGTTGGGTTTGAATGGTGTAAAAATAAGTTTGGGTAGTGGTATTGGATCCTGATTTTGACGGGTTTAAATAATATATAAACGGATTTGGATAGTGAATTTAGTACCCACACCTGGTTCAAATGTGTGGGTAATGGATCCGATACCCATATAATTTATATTTTTATATTGATCAATAGTATTGAATCATGACCTCTACATACCAGATTAGTTGTTAACTTACCACTAAGCTATTTAACATTCTTGTGTAAAATATAAGCACAGTATATATGTACACTGATATCTATAATAATTTATCTTTTAAACATTTATTAATGAATAAAATATTATAAAAAGTAATGTTATCTTATTCATAAGTAAATTTTAATAAAATTACTCATATAAAATATCTCCAATTAACTTATAAATATAATTATAATTAGACTTTAGTTAAATATTTTTTTATTAATATCATCATATATATTAATATATTTACTTAGAAATCTAGTGTATATAAATTAAGGATTACAACAACCATAATTAATTGTAACCTATTAAGTATATTTTCTAATAAAAAATATTACACTTAATAATTTACATAATATTTTGTCATTACACTTACTATAATATTGAAATATAATTATAGCATTTTAATTAATAATAATAATAATAAATTTTATCATCAAAACGACTCACTCTTGATGCAGGAGATTTAAATAAATCTACGATCAAACTAGGTGGTTTTAGTCTAGGGTTGCATTTAATCATACAAATACAAATTCTCTCAAACTCAACTAAAGTCAAACGTATTTCTACTCCCTCCCTTCCCTGGGCCACTCTTTTTCTGCATTTCCGTAGCCAGTCTTTCTTTGTACCGTCCCATTGCTTTCGTTCTTGGCCACCGCTGCCGCAGCAGTCGTGATCTTCAAGCATACAAGCGCTCTTCAGCCACATCTTTTTACATTTTTCAAACTACCAACTTCAAAAATTATGATTTTAGATGGTTTAGACGGTTTGTGGTGTTTGATGAACACCCTTTAATTTTCAACACTAAAATCATAAATTAAACTAAAATTTCAGTTTTTTTTATGTTTTTTTAAATTATGATTTTGGATCGGTTTAGATTGTTTATGCTGGTTCAATGAACACCTCTCTGGATCTTATCCAACTAATTAAGAACTATGGGCCAGGGCCCATTTCCGACTTGTAACCATTTTTGGCGGGCCTCCGAGGGAAGTACCAAATATTTAGCGCAACTGGAAGTGCCTCCGTTTCCAGCAAAAGAGATGGCTTGCATAATATCTTCTTGTTTTGCAGCAGCAGCATCAACTCGGACACTCGTCTCCACTGACTCACTCCCAACTCATTCAAATCACTCAGTCAAACTCGCTTCATTTTCATGGGTCTCTTCATTTCCTCGCTTAAACATCTCTGTTGGTAACGAGTCACTCTCATTCCGTCCCAATCCCACTCTCAACAAGGTATGCACTTTCTTCTTCAATCTCTTAGTCCCTTTTCGTGATTGTATAACTTGTCTAAACTGAAATTTTATTTCTGTTGGATTGGCTCTAAATGAAATTATTTTAATGTTCAATGTTTTTTCTTTTCTGCTGCCGATATTTCCTTGGAAACAAACTTAGGCTATTCATTTTGTCTTTTCAAGGCCTCATTTGTTCTCCCTTGCTTTTATACTTTGTTACAGAGTAATAATTATCTGCTCGCTTGTGAAGTTCGTTAGCAATCCTTCTGTTTCTATTGAAAATTGTGCTATAGAATGAAAAATAACTAATTAATCGTAGGGGAAATTTTGAATTTGGGTGCATTGTTACAGTTCTGAGGCCTTGCAATGGATTGTCGGGAGCTTGATGTGGGTAGATAAAGCTTGAATTTTTTTTTTTTTGGCACCTAGCAACTAGCTTTTCTGATTATTGTGTGAAGCTAGAGGAAATGGGATTTGGCTTTTCAATTTTGGTCTATGTGGTTGAAGATTCAAAATCTGCACTTATTAGGGTCCAATGCTCTTATTGAGAGTAGAGTATTCTCAACTTACTTTTTTCTGTTGGATGAAATACTACTGAAATCTCACTTAAAATCCTCCTTCAATCACATGCAACATAATTGGTGGCAAAGAATGAACCTTTTTTTTTCTTTTCTCCTTTCCAACCTTCTTTGTTGTTGGGGATAAAAAGAAATAACGAGACTTTGCTTTGGCTTGAGGAAGCCCAGGTCCCCATTTATTGGTTTTTAGAAGACTGAGATAGTTGGTTAAAATATCAAAGGAATGCCTAATTTTATAGAAGTTCTGGTGCGTGAAGATGTTACTACTATGTTAGTTAATTTATATGTAGATATTAATGCCCTTTTTAATATTAATAAAAACATTCTCTTTACTCTTAAAAATTAAATTTCGTAGAATTCAACATATAATAACTAAATCAAATTTCATCAAAGTAAATGACTCTATGCATCATATTCATTTATAGCAAAAAAGGGATAACACTATAGTTGTCTGCCAAAAAATAAGTTGAATGCCTCAATAGATGAAAATCTTAATGGCAATGGTGGGTTAGACTGCCTTAGTGCCATAAGCTGATAAGGGTTCTTGTTCTGAGGGCTGTGAAACCGAGTAATGCATAACAGACTTCAGCATTATCTTTGCTAAATTGTTTTCATTTTAGTTTTCAGATATTCCTATATTTGAACAATGAGTAGTTAATCTCCAGTCTTATGAAACAAGTTGAATATTTGGCACTGGCTGGAGGATATAGTCCTATAAAACTATAAATTATAGAATGATTTGGAAATAGTTGATTCCAACATGTGCCTCTTTCTTTTTAATCCTAAAGTGGCAATTGAACTAGTTGAAAATTTACCTAGGTTTGCCAATTGAAATTCTCTGCCGTGTTTTAGATCTCATTTGCTGGTTTTGCTCAAAAAAAAAAAAAAAAGAAAAAAAAAGTCAGTTCCCCATGTAAGTTGAAGGTATAAAGTGGCAACACTAGAGAGTAGGCTTAGAACAAATATCTTGCCAAACGTAGAGTTGATATGCATATAATTACTGAAAAATGTCATTTCATTGTTAAACTTGAACTTGAACATAGTAGAGTGATTGCCAAAAGTAAATGTGCTATGAACTGGTCCTCTGTTGGATACTAGGATTCATATTGAAAATTTCTCACTCAATGAAGAAATTTTTAGGTGGTTGCAAACTTGTGCACGGCATGCCTTGTGACTTTGCCAAGGGATTTGGCAGGCACAGTGGTCCTTTAACGTGATTCATGTGATATGCAAAAGCTGTCTCAAGACGCTGAAGCTTCTAAATTTTTATCAAATAGATTAACACAACCCCAATGCTGTATATTCCGCCTTTTTTCCTCTCCACAATCTGAGAGGTCTGGCCTTTTGCTTACTTTTTAGTGTGTCAGGCAAGAAGGTAATAATTGTATCAATTTTTTCATCTTTAGTTGCTAATTTAAGATTTGAATCTTAAGTATATAAAGTAAGAACCCAGCCCCCTCTCTGTTTGAGTCCAGGACCAAGGATAAATATTGCAAAATGAATGAGGCCAGTCCATGTTAGTTATCTGAGTGCTCAATTAAGTAGAGGAATTTTTGAGTAGGGAGAAGCCAGGACTAGACAGGTTTTCCATTGTGGACTGCAGGGTGGCAGGCAGAAATTGGTTGAATCAACTGCACCCAGAAAACATTTATTTCGTCACAACTCAGTTATCAGGGCACTTGACATTATTTTTCTATATGTTGCATGAATATGCCCATCTAAGGAGGGATAATCACTTCATAATAGCAGATTTCCTAGTGCAACCCAAGGAGAGATTCTGTTCAACAGATCCCTACAGAAATTATTTGTGGGAAAAAAGCTTATTAAAAAAAAATATATATATATAAGAAATGCAGCTCAGAGGACAAGGTAGAACAAAAAGATAGTAGTGAAACAAATGCAAAGACATAGAAACAAGATTAATAGAGAAGCAACTTCCAATTCTGCTAAAGACACCCCTTTAGAGGCCCCTGAAGCATAAGCCCCAAGAGAAGTCATAGTTATGATCAGATTTTTTGTGTGGGGTCTCTCTCTCTCTCTCTCTCTCTCTCTCTGGCTGTGAAGAAAATGGATATTATTGAAGGCTATATAATTTCTTCATTTCATGGCAGTCCATTTTCTAGAAACCAACTTGTGTGTTCTCTATCAATCAATGTTTCCAGTGATTGCTTTGCCAAGTAAAAGAATCATATTTCCAGTCATTGATGGCATTTTGGATACTTATCAAAAGTCTTGCATGTTAATAAGTATGTGGAATTTATTGCTTGATGTTTTTATTTATATTTGGCCTTTTTCTTCTGCCAGTGCATTTGCCTCACAGTAATCTGCAGCCAGCATGTAGCTAATGCTTTTGAGTTCAACTCCAACCAACTAGAGAAAACGTAAGGTCTTGTTCTTAATTGTGGGGACATAAAATCATAGATTTTGACTTTCAAAAATCTGAATCACGTTTTTCCTCAGGATTTCCTAACAAATCATATGGAATTTGCTTGTTGTGGGACTGGGAATGATGCAACTTTAATCTCCCTGAATGAGACATAGTAGTAATTATGATCGTTTGGAAACTGGATTACACGCTTTTGATGGTCAAAAAAGCATACCAGAAATTTGAAGTTTTTCACCTTGATGTGAGGTGGTCCTGTAAGAAAACTGTCTGATAATAATTCTGAATAATCTGTAAGTTCCAGGACTCAAAAAAGCAACCAAAACAATTAATCTAGGTTATGTTCAAGTTAGGGTTTTGTTACGTCATACTTAACACGACACGGTTAAACATGGTTGTATATCATGTCATTTGACATGATATAATAAAGATACAACATGACAGGAAGTAGCAACCCTAAATTATACATGTATTTTCTTTGTTGGTCCTTATAATCTTTTTATATTCCTCATCTTCTGCTGATATGGGAATCTTATCGAATTGTTTGTGTATTGTTAGAATGGACTGTTCTAAAATATGTTTTCTGAACAGCTGTTAATCATAAGTTAATGTTTTACAAGAAATGGAGCTCTGATATTTGTCACATGTCTGCAGAATTCTTTCATTCAAGCTGCATGGACCAGGAGATCTCGAGGTGAAGCTGCAAAGAAACCTAACCGAAAATCGTGGAAACAGAGGACAGATATGTACATGAGGCCATTCTTACTGAACGTTTTTTTCTCAAAGAGATTTATCCATGCGAAAGTCATGCATCGAGGAACGAGCAAAGTGGTATCTGTTGCTACGACAAATGCCAGAGATATAAGAAACAGCATACCATCACTAACAGATCACAATGCCTGCAGACTTATAGGAAAGCTTATCGCGGAGCGATCAAAGGAAGCTGATGTATATGCTATATCTTATGAACCTAGAAAAAATGAGCGGATTGAAGGTAAGCTTGGGATCGTACTGGACACAATTAAGCAAAATGGGATTTTAGTTGTCTAAGCTTATTCCTCATTTCTGTTGTATGTTTTTGCTTGTCACTGTAATTGTGGTTAGCTTATTCTGCCAAACTCCCCAATTAATTAAAATTGACATTTAAATTTGTAATTGTATAATTTTTTTTTTCATATTTACTTATTTATGTAAATGAGAGTTTAAGCAGTCAAGCACTCTGTTGACCAACTGCAAAACTGTGGATCTAAAATGGACAAGGAAAAACTTGTGCACTGCAGTTTCAGCATTTGACTTCTGAAATTGCAGGAACTAAATATTTATTTTTGTATTCTGATACTTTTTTGCATTAAAAGGTATAATTAATTAATTCAATGAATGTATAATCCTTGTTATTTATATTTCATTATAAATAACATAATTAAAAAAGAAAAAAATATTTTTCATTTTTGATTTGATTAAATATACTTTTCATCTCTAATTTAATTCAATTTGGTTATTAAAAATCCGATTTTCAATTTCTAATTTAAGTGGATTTAGTTTAACAATTCACTTAAAAATGATTCACATACTTGAAAATTTAAATTTATTTAAGAAATATCTGAACAACCATGTAATGATTCTTCTTTGAAAATTATGAAAAAACAAATAATAATTATAAAAACGTTTTTTCTGATGACTGTCCACTAACAAACAAACATGTCAAACTACAATAATTTGCCTTTCCTTGCAAAGTCATAAACGTTATTTTATTTAATTATAGCTGCATCAACATTTTTTGAGCTTCCTCCCCAAATTTCAAATGTATTCAAACTGCCGACACTCGTAAGGTTAAAAATTTTAAATAGTGTAAACTAGAAAAAAAAAAAAAACATTTATATTTTATAACATATTTGTGATTTTCCCCTTTTCTCTCATTTATACAAAATTTTATATATGGAATAAAATTAAATGCATTATTATTATTATATTAATAACTAAAAATGAGATAAAGAAATTAACATCTTGATAGTTCAGTTTTTCTTTAAATATTTTAAAATATAAAAAATAACAAAAATAAAATTCCAACTCAAATTATATCATGCCATTGATGGACTCGATATATAAAGAGTGTGTTCTGCAGCAACGTTGGGTGTGTTTGAAAATAGCATTTAGAGCTTCTAGTGTTTTGAACTAGTTCCACTATTTCTCTAGACTATTGTATTCGGTAACCTCGTAATCTAGGGCATGTTCGGTAATAACTTTTAGAGTACATTTAGTGTCTTGAACTAGTTAAAAAAACTAATTTTCTAAATTATTATGTTCGATAACTTGATATATAGAGTAGTTTAAAAGGTTTGTTTTGTAAAATGTTATCTTATATAATGTTTAGACCTAACTTTTAATTTCACTTTGAACTGTTTAAGGGTCTATTTGTCAAAATTAATTGTTTTGATAGCTGTTAGCTGTTTTTATAACATTTAGCTGTTAGTTGTTTAAGTAGTTTTTCATATAACATCAAAAGTTAAACGTTAAATGAGTTAATTTTTCATAAAATACTTTCCTGACCTCTAAAAATTAGTCTAAACGCTATGTTACCGGACAATTTTTTTTTAAATAGCGTTAATCTACTTAAAAAGTGATTGTTGAACACAACTTAAGTTGTTGTAATTTTCATTCTAAATCGACTTTTATACATTGAACACCCTCAACTTATAAATTCAATTGTAATTACACTCTAATTTTCTTTTAAAGTGCAATTAGAGTGTAATTGCACTCTAAAACTGAATTATAACACTTTGAACTTGTTAATTTATTATAATTGCATCCTAAAAACGAACTAAGAATGAAATTTTTATTAAAATAATATAAAAAAACTAATTACTCAAGTATTTAAACAATACATAATAAAATTAAAACCAAGTATTCATATAATAAATAAAAAAATCAAAATTAAATATTTAGTTTTAAAATTGAACCAATTTTAAGATGTAAAAATAATGAGTTGAATATTAATTTAAATTAGGTGTAATTCTAACTAGGTTCATAAGATGAAGGTGCCTATAATATAAAGGTTGATTTAGAGTAAAATTGTAACTGCTTGAAAAATTCTGGGTGAAATCGAAGGGTAGGCCTAGCCTTTCACTCCTTTTACTAATTTTTTTACAATTTTGTTCTTATCATTATCCTTAATAGATATAAAATCACTTGGTTATCACATTATGCGTTTTATCATCTTTATATTTTTTTTATTTATAATTGATAGTAAAAGAGAAAAGAAACGTTATTTATATATTTGTATTTAGACTCAATCAAATATTAAAAATTAAAAATGTTAATCCTCTAAAATATTAGAAATTTTCTATTTTATTTATAAAATAGTGAATTTTTCAAATTTTGCTCCCTTGAATTTTGAAAATTTAGATTTATTGAAATAATTTTTTTTATAATGAAATTAATTAAAAATTTTAGGTGAATATTTTAATGTCCTTTTTTATCATTTAAAAGTTATTGCCAATCAAATAACTGTTTTTATCGAACACTTTCTCTTTCAATCACTATTTAGACAGTTAACCGGCTAATTTTTACCGGCTAACAGTTACTAAAACAGTAAACAACAGTTAAAATGATTAATAATTACTAAAACAACTAGTATTGTCGAACAAGTCCTAAAATATTGTTTATTATAGTAGCCTAATATATCACAATACCCTAAAGTTTGAGAGTATTTATAATTCCACTCTATTTTTGATTTTTCTGTCAATTTTGCTTCAATTTTGACATTTTGTAATAGTAAGATATCATTTGGAACAAATGAATTATTATTATAGAATTCATTTGTGAGTGAATTCCAAATAGAATTTATTTACAAATGAATTTTGTCATATTTGGTATACTACAATTTAAAATAAGAAATTTAATTGAATTCCATAAAATTATATTTGAAATAATTCTTAGATGAAAATTCATTTGTTTTTATTTCCTAAAATAACCTTAACATAGTAATTTAACAAAAATACTAATATAAATAAATCACTCATATTCCACCATAATTAATTAATTAAATTTTAAAATTTTAAATTTTATACCCTTACAAATGTTTAAATTTTATTTTTATTAATAAATTAAAATATATTTAAAATTAAAAATTCATTTGGATTAGTCATGTACAATAGGAACTTATATATAGATATATATAAAATTTTTGCAAATAAGCATAAACATAATAATAAAGATATATAGATATAAAATTATTATAAATAGATGAAAAAAAATTAAATAGTCAAATCAAATATGAATATAGATAATTATTTTAAATAAATGCTAATTTTTAAATTTAAAAAATATCTTAAATGATCTAATAAAAAATTTTAAAATTAAATATAGATATAAATAATTATCATAAATGAATATTAATTTGAAAATATGATCATTATATATAATTTTTTAATATTTAAATAATAAAATTTAAATTTAAATGATAAAAATATAAATTATCTATCTTTTTAATTTATTAAATGTATTTTTTTTTAATTTTATAGATGTTATTTTATTAGCTCATTTTTTTATTTTAAATTTATTTATTAAATTTAATATTTAGATTTCTCTTTAACCTCCTATCTAGGAAGCAAAATAAATAAATAAAAAATAATAAAAAAATAAATAAAATTGACATTTTATTTATAAGCATAAAAACTACGTAAATAAATTAAAAAAAAAAATCATTACATATATACTGAACATCATAAAACTAATTGTACTAAGATAAAAAATAAATTATCAAAATAATGAGATTTAATTGATATCAGTCCTTTTTTTCTCTTATCTTTACTCTATATCTGATTTTTTCTATAGACATTTCTTTCTGTATACAGATCATTTCATAAAATTAAAAAATTATAAAAAAGAAAAAAAACCAAATAATTAAACTAATATTATTGTAGTTGGAAAAAAAGATGTAGTATTTATATAGATTGAAGTTATGCTTATTATTTTTTTGCTAATCAAAATTTGAAAAACAACATTAATATATACATGAAAAGAAATAAAACCTATAAAATTGAAACAAAATAATTGAAAGAAATGATAAAAGATAAAAAGAAAATTATTGTAAAAAATAACCATTGAAAGAGGTATATATAATATATATATATATATATAAGAAAAAAAATTTAAAAGTTTTTAAGATTTTAAATTTAAAATTCAAAAGTTTTTAAAGTTTTAAATTCAAAATTTCAAAGTTTTAAAGTTTTAAAATCAATAGTTCAAAAATTTAAAAGTTTTAATTATTTAAAATTTAAAATTTTAGATATAGATATATATAAATATAAAAATAAAAATGTAGAAAAATTATTAAAAATTTAAAAAATTTATAAAAAAAAAGATAAAAAACAATACTTAAATATGGGAGTTCCACGTCAGCTTTTAAAATTTTTTTTTACTTAAAGATTATATATATATTCCGACAATTTTAATAGAATTTGAACTAAATTAATTCAATTTCATAGAATTTAATTTATAAAATTTAAATTCATATTTTTTTATTTTAAATATAAAATTTTGACTTTTTAAATAAATTTCATGAAACTTTGAAGACTTTATTTGTTACAAACGGATTCTAAAACTCTTAATTAAAATTAAAGATAAAATTGCAATTACAAAGAATTTTCAAATAAGAGACGTACCATCAAATCAAATCTCCTCGCATGAATACCCACTTGCCAAACATTCTCTAAGCGATATAAGAAGACCAACCTCCGTTGATTGTTGATGCGAGCAGAACTTAATTTTTTAATTTTATATTAATTTTTACATTTTATGTTTAGTAGGCTGAATAGGAACGAGAAGGAAATTTTTTATGTTAGTAAAACCACAAAATAAAAAATAAAAAAATTATTTTTCTTGTTTACCTTGAAACTCACGCTCTCTTCAATTTCTCTCTCATCCTATATCTTGGGCCCCACACAGCATGGTGGCGGGAAATGCGTGACGTGATCCATCCTATCAGATATTTGCCCATACAGTGGAGATCTTTCCCTCGTGTCAGCGCTTCTCTCGCTCTTTGAGCCGTTGGATTCTCTGAATTTTTCATCAGATTCCCACGTGGTGGGTCCACTTCTCTGATTAGTACACATCGACCTTTCACGAGAGGGTTACTTTGTCGTGGGCCATAAGCTTTTCTGCGTTCTAACCAATTAAGACATGACACGTTGACTCTGTAACTCCAGCGGTTTGTTTGTCTCTGTTTGCGTGAGCGAATTAATTAATTCCTATTGCGATGATGGTGTCCATATTCCATAACCTCTTCCTTAACAATTTTTTAAAAGGGGTTCTTTATGCCAACTGTTACCGACATGTGGCAGTCAAGGTTTCAAAACTTAGATGTCAAGGTAGACCATACCTTGTTCGTGACATAATTAAAGACTAATTAAACATTCTTCTTAAAGTACACAGTTAATGGATTTACATATTATTATCATGTCCAATCAGTTCATTCTTTTTATTTGAGAGAGAAAATAAAAGTTAACTACAAAGGACAATTGGGTTACACAGTGGGTTCGATAACAGAAAAAAAAAAAAAAAAATTCTAGACCAATTGAATTATATATACTCATATAAAAATATATCATATTTATTGAAAAAATATTAAAAATTTTTGAATAATATTTTATATTTTTTTGAAATTTTAATTAATTAATTTAATTTTAAAATTTCGATTCAATCTTATTTTTGTAAAAAATAAAGTCTAATTCATTCATTACAAGAAAAATGCGAAATTGCAACCGATTAAATTGGATTAGCGATTGACTCCAACAAAAAAAATAACATTATTATGAAGTCTACATAGTGATTGCTTTTGAAAATGATTAGAGATTGAACTTTTAAAGCTAATCTTAGCAAACGATTTAAAGGCTGTCGTATCAAAAATTGAATTAAAAGAACAGAGAAAAATGTAACGGAAAAATGAATCGGTCGCTAAGGTAAACTCCATAAATCCTAACTTTCTTGTTCAATTTTTCTATCTCTCTCTCTTCGCCCTCAATGTCACTGCTCTGATGTCAATTTTGTTAGAAATTTTATTTCTATTCAACTTATTTGATTGTATATTTTTCATTTATAAAATATTTAAATTAAATTTAACATCTTAGAATGTCTAATTTAAAGCGCATTATTAAAAAATGATCATTAATAGAATTGATAGGTTAGTTAAATGTGTTTGGTTTGAGTGTGGTTAATTTTAATTTCGTTATTTTCTTTCAAGGATTGATTATATAGGTTTATATATATAAAAATTTAAAAAACATTTGATTACTATATATTCATATGTTCGAATTTTTTATTTATCTCTATCCATTATTTGATATTCTCATATTGGAACTATATGGTTATGGTGTTGATTGGATCATTTTTATTGGTAGTATATTTCAAGGAATGAAAGGTGTTAGCCAAAACAATTTTAACATGTTATAATATTAGAATTAATTTATTTTTAGATGATAATTATCATTGTAACAGATTTATCTTTATCATTTTGTTAGAGTTAGAGATAATGTTAAATAGATTTATCCTTATCACTTTATTAGATTAGAGATAAGGTTAAATAGATTAGAGATAAGGTTAAATAGATTTATCCTTATCACTTTGTTAGATTAGAGATAAGGTTAAATAGATTTATCTTTATCACTTTATTAGATTAGAAAGTATATAAATACCTCTGTACCTATACGTATGATAGAGTGAATAAGAATATTTTCCTCCAGAATTTCTCTCTAATTTTTCTACATGGTATCAGAGCTATCATGGAAGATTTAGAGAAGGATGAAACCAAACACACACCTTATGATCCTACCCTACCAATCGTAAACATGAATCCAAACTATGTATCCTTGCCACAGTCAATAATTGTGCAGCAAGACAACACCAGCTTCACCTCCACTGTAATCTTGG
>CANUEP010026353.1:0-14329 GCA_947857235.1 Jatropha podagrica
CCACATCCTAGCTCACTAGGGCTTGGGTCCTCGTACTAACCCTAGGGCGATGGAGAACATTATGCCAAGTCTCTCCTATCACGTTCTTTGATCATATACCATCCAACATGCTATTCTAGTCTCCAATAGCCTAATTTGTCCGTTGGATTACTGTGGTATGATTGTAACATCCGCATCAAATGAGGTGGTAGCTTGAAATGTTAGCTTACTTTAAGCGAATCTCACATTGACTAAACACAAGGTGTCAGTGAAATACATGAGAATGGACAAATTTTAGATTATCAAGATGCCTTTTGGACTATTGAGTTGGTTCTAACCCAAGAATAAAACCGTGCGGATTTGAGTGGGTTCGGCTTAAAGCGGACGATATTTTGCTAGGCCTGATCAGTTACAGACTTGGTATCAGACCGAGCCTTGTTCCTCTGGTTGGGGGTAGGGCAAACCTTAGTGAGGACATTGAGTCCCTAAGGGGGAGTGAAATGTAACATCCGCACTAGATGAGGTGTTAGCTTACCTTAGGTAAATTCCACATCGGCTAAGTACAATGTGTTAACGAAGTATATAAGAATGGGCAAGCTTTAGACTAGTAAGAGATCTTTTAGGCTATTGAGTTAGTTCTAGCCCAAAAATAAATCCATGTTGGCCTGAGTGGGTTCGGCTCAAAGTGAATAATATTTTGCTAGGTTTGGGCTGTTACAACGACACCATGAGTAAAGGTGCTAGGTGGATAGTTTTCAAGATTAAATTCTTACATATTGTTTAGATGGAGGATATTTGGTGGGTTTAAGGAGTAAGGTAAAGTAAAAGGAGATTAATTAGTCGTTTAGGAAGGGGGTTTGAGGAGAAGATGATTTTTTGAAAGTTATTTGAGGGGTTGGAATCCATCCAAACACCCCCATCTTCAATCCGTTGAACTTGGGTGTAAGCATTAAAAACATTTGATTTCTAAAGTTATTCATAGTTATATTTATAAATCTTCCATGACAAGGGTATTTTTGTAACTTTTATACTTAACATTACCTTTACCATCAAGCCAAACAAAATTATTAAACTTTCAATTACCATTCCCTTCTCCACAAACACAAAAAATACATTTACCATATTTTCCCTTAGCATACTTAATTATACTATACTTTAATGATCCCTCCCTCCTTTCATCCAAACAAAGCACCAATCTTCGTAAATGGCAACTTCTTCCTAATCATTTAAGCTCGATGTCTTTTTGCGGGTTTTCTACCTTTATCAGCTTCTGCATAGGGGTGAGCATTTGGTTTACCAAACCAAATTGTTTTGGTTCAGTCTTACTAAATGGATTTTTATGACAATCTGGACAAAATAATATAAAAATCAATTCGGTTGCTCCAAAATAATATAAGTTGCGTAGGACTGCAATGAGGCTTGCAACGTTATATCGGAGTGAATGCCTAGCTTTGAATACACAACATGTTCATAAAATGAATGTTGCAAAGATGTGAATATTATGATGAACGTATGGAGATAAAATTAGGGAAGGACGTGTACTTGGTTTGGCTATGTGATTTGTAGACCCCCCATGTGTCCATTTTGTAAATGTGATACCTTAGAGGGTGCTAAACATGGAAAAGATAATCCTAGACCCATATGGAGGGCAGTGGTAGCCAAATATCTATGGTTTATTAGGATTAATGAAGATCAACTACAAATAAAATAGAATGAAGACAAGATTCATATAGCCTATCCTAATTAATCTAGGATTAAGATTCTTTTACAATCATTTCCTCTCTCTCTCTCTCTCTCTCTCTCTCTCTCTCTCTCTCTCTCTCTCTCTCTCTATATATATATATATATATATATATATATATATGCTTTCTTATGCTTGCGATTATGGACTCAAGTAGATATAATGACAAAGGATCGATTCATATAGTCTGTGTGTACGCCTGTGCAGGCGTGCGTTGGTGACATTGTAGATGAAGATGTAACACATAGAATTAAAATAAGATGCATGCAATGGAGGAGTGCTATAGGTGTAATACTTGGCAGGAAGATATGAACAAAGTGAAAGGCAAGTTTTTGTAAAACAATAGTGAGATTTGCAACATTATATGATACTGAATGTTGGGCTCCAAATGCTCCACATATCCTCAAGATGCATGTTGCAGTAAGATGGATGTGCAGTCACATAAGATTGGACAGGATTAGAAAGGATTGCATCTGACAAAAGGTGCAAATATTATAAGTTAGGGATAAAATAAGAGAAGGATGTACTAGATGGTTTGGTCATTTCCTATATAAACCTCAATATGCTTCAGTTGTGTGTGTGTTTGGGTACAAGGATATCAGTCTAACCTTCTACCCTCCTCTTATGGCTTATGACATAATTATATCTTTCATTTGTACATTAACTATGTCAGTTGCTTCCTTCAAAAGCTGATTCAATTGCTGTTAGGGCATTTTTAGGCACTCCATCAACAATGCCATGCATATTAGATTCTTTTATTGATTTAACAACCTACTCTACTAGGCTCTATACAATATATCCACATATATCCAATGAATCAACAACTGGCTTGCAAAGTATTTTTGCTTATGGTTATAACCTAGGGAACTTTAAATATCTTTTCCAGCTTCCATTAGAAAGCTTACCCTAGCACTTGGAACTTAAATTGGCTTTATAGCATAACTATTTGATTTTGGTTTGTATTGTATAACTGATGCATTTATATTTGCTGAGTAGATTTATGGAAAAAAGGATGAGATAGATGTGTTTGGGGTGGGTATGGATCATACGGATGTTACACTAGTTCAGGATTGGGTAGAGTAATTTTTATTGGTACTTACTGCAATTCTTACATCCCCCAACCAATGATTAGTTCATTCATCCCCTCTGCACCAACATCAAACTACATGGTTTTGCCACCTTCTTGACTCATACTTATTAATCATGGTTTTGGTTTGTAGTATAGTTGCTCTTGTTATTATGTCGAAGAATTCAGAAGGATTGGTTGCTTCAGATGACTTGAGCAAAGTAGGACCAGATTACTTTACTTTCTATGCATGTGAAATCAAAGAGTTGCTCTCACAAAATGATGATTGCCTGCCTCTTGCAACTGAATCGACTAGAAACGGATGTCAGAAGGGCGGGGCTGAAGTCAAGATTGAGCCTTCTAGTTCTTTTTTCCACAACAGAGTAGGAGCTGGTCTTTCAGATTACACAAAGGAAATGTTGAATTCATTGCTTCGTCAGACATTAGCTGTACTTGCACCACAAGTTGATGAGGTTAGATTGAGATATCTATGTTCTCTTTTAAGACCGTTTTTTAGTGTTACCTTTTCTCTCCTTTATTATAGTGAAACAACGTAGTTAGCACCTGTATTTTCAAAATTAAATTAAGGGTTCTTTGATTTTAACTTTGTTTAGCTATTATGTCCATCTATTTGATTCTCTGTTGAATAGTCTGAAAAGGCCAATATTACTATTTTCTATGAATTACTATTTTGATCTATATATTATAATATATTATACTAGTAAAGATCTTTATTTTTAAAAATTATTTAATAATCTTTGTATTTTAGGACCTTTGAAGGAGAAAATACCAATTAACAAGTAAATTTTATGTAATTTCTAGACCTAAAAATTACATTTATTGTGGTTTTTTGACTTGTTTTTAATTGATTAACAAAAAAATTACACAAATTCTAGTAAAGGACTATTAAATTAATTCTTAAAAATAGAAGTCCTGTATAGTGTAATTTGTTCTGACAAGGGACTAAATTGTAATTCACATTAACTTTTCTATTCATAAAAAGAATAGAGTTTAACTTGGGGCAAATTCATAAAGCAACACTTGAAACTTACGTGAAAAATCCATTGGCACCAGTTTTATTAAAGGCTTAAGGTGGATTAAGGCTTGCATTGAAGAATAAGGGACAAGGGAAAGAAGGCGCATGCTTGGTGGGCAAAAGGCTTAAAACATATTTCCTAGTTGAATATGAAGGTATAAAATAGTAAAAAAAGAGGCATGAAGGAAAATTAAATTTCGGTGGGAGAATGGAGACATGCTATTTGCTTTGCCTCAGATAGAATGAAGGTGATGCATCTTCTATGTTCTAACGTTTGAGGAAGGCCCTGTGCAATTTTCTGGTACTTTGCTGCTTTTTGCAATTTTATTGTCTATATATATATATATATATATATATATATATAGTACACCCCAAAATGCAAAGTTATTTGCAATTTACTTTGTGAATGCTTACTCTTTTGTCGGTTTTTATAATAAATTCAGTCATGGCATATCAAAATACAAACCCATCATTTATGAAGCTAGAATCATTACACTCACTCCACTATATAACAGGATAGTTGTTTAATCAAAAAGTAGTTGTTACCGTCATAGGAAAAATGAAGCCATTGTGGTTTTGATGATATGGAGTTACAAATTCATTATACAATGGAGGAGGAAGCAATTTTGAAGCTAGAGAAAGATAGGAAAATTCGTCATATGATGTTATTGGGTTAATCTTCGTTTGCAAATCTTTAATTTTCAATGGCTGATAGATAGGGAAGATCCTGTTGACTTGGCTTCAAAACGCAGTCTAGATAAAATTGCAACTGAATGTGTTTTGGGTTGTAATTGCTAAAGAAAAGATTGGGGCCACTTCAAATGTGCATTTTGTTTTTCTGTGAGTAGGGGTTTTGTATGTGTGTGTGTGTGTGTGTGTGTGTGTTTCTGTCATTGAATTTTGATGTTTCTGATTTGGTCACAAAAGATGAACTTCATTTAGATGAGTCGGTGAATGTTGTTAAGCCAAGAGGAAGTCCTATTGCAAAGTGTTTTCCTTCTGGTGCTGTTCATCAAGTCATTGGATGACTTTGATAGGTCCATGTCATATTTTGTTCATACAATGTGTTGAATTGGTTGAGACTTTAGAAAACAAAAGTACAGTAGCTCTGCAAAAGTTTTGATCCAAATTACTTATTAGTTTGCTATTATTTCATTACAATAGAAAGTTGTTCAGAACTTGGTCATACTGGGAAAAATTGATCATGTTGGCAGCCCAAGTTATTTCATTGATGTGAGACCTCGTATGACTATCTGTTTTTAGTTTCTCTACCCCATATGTGATAAATATCCAAGTTACTTCATCTCTCTACCCTATGTTCATTTGTTTTTTGTAGTGATACATTTTTGCAAAGTTACTGAAACCATATGCGATAAACTTAATGGTTGGAGAATTGACTAGGTGATCTTGTTACTTTTGTTGCATGACTTTTAGGCATTTTAATTATCAAAATATAGACATTTTTTAACTAGTATTGTAAGTACTTGTAACCATGTGATTTGTTGAATGCAGATGCTTGAACCAGTTGTGGCTATGCGTAAATTGCAAACTGAGGTCAGAAGCAGAAAGTTATTTTCAGGTCACAAAGGCACAGAATCTGAGGCTAAGACGAGGCAGAAGAATCCTGATAAGAGAATCAAGATGTCATCTTCCTCGTCAACAGTCATTGCTACACGCACTAGCCCTAGTAGTTCTGGAACATGTAAAGAGGTTACACATGCTTTTACAATAAATCCTTGTTCTTCATATTAGTTTACATTTAAATATCTTATGCATTTGTAACCTTGTTGGTATTTTCTTCAAATGGTATTGTATTTTATGATAATTTTCTTGAATAATATGTTATGCATGATGAGATTGCCAAACTTCCTGACTCTCCAAAGTTCTTTCCTATAGCTTGATGTCAAAATATCCAAAATGATTTTCTCTGAAATTTCTCTTTAAAACATTACTCCCCCAAGTATACTACTCATCTAGAATGATGCAGTTTATTTTCCTCTCCATGGGCAAATTTTAAGTTCAATCCAAGTCTGTTTTGGATAGAACGATCTGTTCTCGACTGTTATTCTTGCTTTATCATTCTAGTCGGAAACTTAATAAATGCTTAGATGTTTTTTACAGGGCCTCTTTTAGCAATTTTCCATATGATTTCTTTATATAAGATTGTAACCTTTACAGGGATATTTAATATTTTAGGTGTTGGAACTTAGGGATATACATTATTCAAAGTGCAGATAAAGTTTCAAATAGAACAAATATATATATTGATGCATTCTTACTGCTACTGCAAGTCAGTTCTAAAATTTTCCTTCATATAAAGTAGAACCCTCGTATGCCTCACACCGTGTCACAATTTTCAATGCCATTCATTAATTGACAAGCTTATTCAACATGCTACATTCTTCTTCTCTAGCAAATGGCCCATACCATAAAACGCTTGGATGAGTTCCCAATCCACCAAGAAATCCTCAAATCATAGTGCCTTTTATTCATCTTCTCATGAAGATGTTAGATTCAATGAGCTTCTGTGCAGAAGATTCATGTTAAATTCACTTTCCAATACAGGGTTCGGCGTCTAAATTTTTGGATTCTAAACATTCGCTTACTATATCTTTTAGTTTGTATATGATTGTTCATTTGACATATATATGCAGGCAATGAACTCAGTCATTTTGGTGCCTTTTTTTCCTGCAGTTTCAGAGCAATGCTAATAAAAATGAAAATGAATCTCATTTTGGCTCAAACACATCTTCTGGCAAAGAAGACAGAGAGGTGAGAAGTGGATGATACATATTTATTGATTTGGTTTAAAGAGATTTCTGGATGCAAAATTTGGTTGCCTTTTTAGATTCAATGGAGGAGAGTTATCAAGGATGTGCAAGATGCACTCATACGTCTAACTCTTACTCTTTTAATGGATGGACATTACTAATCTGTTCATTAATGTGAATGTCTACTGTTTTCTTTGCTCTAGGGGGATGCTGATTTGCAGTTTCTACTTGAGAATGATAGCTCACTGGTTGAGGAGACAATCAAGAAATATTCTGATCAACTATTCACAACTGTAGTTTTCTGAAAATCTATCCATTTTTTTATTGTTATATATCAAGGCCCTGTTCTGTTTAAAAATGTTAATTAATTTTATGTCTAGAAAAAAGGTATATGCTTCTTTTTCAGCTTGTCCACATGGAGAAGCAAATTGAAGAAATTCTTGATACTGTGGTCTCTACATGCAGGTACATTACATTGTATGCTAAACAGATATACAACTTTTTTGTTTTGCTGTGCTATTTCATATTCCTTAATGATAGGAGATTTGATGTATAATGCAAGTTATGTTTTATTAAAGAAGTGTCATCGCAAGAAAGGTTGTACCTTTAGGCTTGATTCATATTGAAATAATGAAATCTGATCACATTGCAATAATGTCTAAAGTCAAGAATAAATGTTTGAGAGGTTAAATTGATCAGAATCGTCTGAAGTTTCTTGATTTCTGAACATTTTGTGTTGGTGTGAGTTTGGGCTCTGCCTTAATTATTACCTTGAACCAAACTGCCACCTTCAACCTGCAGGCCAATGACGCTAACAGAGAAGCAGCAGCTTAGAAAACTAATTCAGAAGCTACCCCCAAAGAACTACAACCGCGTGGTTGAACTTGTTCAACGCAGCAAGCCAGTCGATTCACATCACTCTGATGAAATTTTCATCGATTTGGAGCAACAGGTAAAAGGAACATAAATCATATGGTATTTTAACATGTAAATAACTTTCTAACACTTCCTAATATGTCGTCTTTTCCAGGATAATGCAACACTTTGGAGGTTATATTACTACGTAGAGGCAGTTGATAAAGCTAGAAAACTTTCATCATAACTCAATTTCAAACTACCATGTACTACGTTGGCGCTTCCCAGTATTATTCACGGGATGCTATGCAAGGTTGCTTGTGAATTTATGCATGGCATTTTTTTTTCTTGGTTTGCAATTATAGACTTTCGTTTTGATCTAACCAGTAAGAATGATTCTTCGAGCAGAGGCCAAGAATTCTTCTATCTACATCCGCGCTTGAAGCAATTCCAGGAGGTACTGGTGCAATGTTCTAGAGTGTTGGCCAATTCTTTTGTACCCATTGATTTTATGTACAATCTCTGCATATTGTAGGTAGATACAATTTTTTAACATTACTAAAACTACGTGTCCTTAGGAGATGTTTTTTCTGTCTACACGTCATTCTACTCTGCAGATGATGACGAAAAATATATCGACTTGAAATGCAAGAGCATCAAGTTGTACATAGCGTGAGAAAATTTTCTGTATTCCTGTGACTTTGGAAATGTGAAAATGCTGTTCAATTAAGCAATTTTTTTTTTTTTTTTTTTGAAAAAGCGCAAAATTTCAATATCCTGCGTTTCTCCATATTGGCTTTTGTTGTCTGCCATGAAGGCCCCTTTTGTTTGATTCGGTTCACTTTTGTTTTACATAATTGGTTTGGTTTTAGTTTTCAATGGAAAGAAATTTGAAGATTTTTTCATTTGATTCAGTTTTAATGACGCTTAAAAGTGTCTAAATTTGTCTGAAAATTTGCTAAAATTGGGTAGAACTAAATCAAATTGAACATTTTTTATTTGATTTGATTTGGTTTAATTTATTTTTTTTAAATTGATTTATTTAGCGAGCATTAATCGAACTGGGTTAGAATAGAACCAGTCGAATAATTTCCTATTGTTGGCACAGGCTTGACACTACAATCAAAATGAGAAGAGTTAATGGAATTGCGTACTGGTGATAGCCTTATTTGAAATTGAATTTAATATTATTTACTTTTTTCAGATCGACGACTGTTAGTATTCCCATAGAAATAAAAAAAACTAGTCAAAAATAAAAAATAAAATACAGCAGGCCATTGTGGAGAAACGCTATTGAGTGTGGGTCAAATAATGTGTAAGTTAGCTTAAAACTGCTATATCTCAATATTTAATAAAATAAATATTCAATATCGATCTTAATATTTCTAAAATTAATGTTCATATATTATTAAAATGTTTAAGTAATGGAAGTGTAAAAAAATAAAAAAAAAAAACCAAATATAATAAATTGGAGATTATGTGAATGATTTGTTGCAATTGTCCTTCAATGCTATTACAACCGTTAACATTATGCATATTATAAAATCTATTTGGCAGTCAAACAACATAGTCTACCTCAAAGAACCAAACCCAGTATGACTCAAAAGTTCAAGTACTTCCATTAAGGATATATATATATATTTCCAATTATGAGATTGCAAGTTAGGCAAATTTGTAGGTCGAACAAGCTCCAACAAGAAATGTCAGGTCACATTGTAGGCCAAGGCCATACCCTTTGTTTTTCTCATATCCAGGATAATCCCATATATTGAACCTTACTTCTTCAACCAAACATAACCCAACTTGCTTGGCTAACTTCACAATCTCCCAATTACTGAGTGGATGAGTAGTTTTATGAGTCACATGAGCCTCGCCATTCTTCGATAACATGTTTTTTTCACTTTTAAGAAAGCCCTCCACTACCTTCTTATGAAGCCTGTGCATTAACCATAGACTAAATCAGAAAAGACAACTTTAACAATTACAGACATGAGATAAACCCTAACTTACTCAATTTGGAGACAGTAGTGTTCACGCCAAATAAGAGAAGCATGAGGGAAGTTAAAGACTATCCTGTCAAAAGATTTGTTGTCGAGGAGAGGGTGTTGTCTCATTGTAAGAGCATCCACTCCATGAATAATTGTGCATCCAAGCTCTTCTAGCTCCATTAAGTGCGTCATAGCTCTTGAATACTTTAACTTCAACTCATCTTTATTTTTCAAAACAAAATTAAAACAAGAATAAGCATTCAATTTTATATATGCATACTTAACCTCTGACGGGTGAGATGAGATAGTAGAGTTTCCTTCTATCCTTTAACTAGAGGCCTTAAGTTTGAGTCCTAGGTATGGAGACTTTTTAAATACTCAACAAGGAGCCCTTTGTCCCTTTGTGAGGCCACTCAATCGTGAATCATCAAGATTAGGTGGGTCAATAGGATACCGGATTCAAAAAAAAAGAAAAAAAACATACTTAAGGGAAAGTGCTCGTACATTTGGAGTCCAAAGAAGTGGCAACAATGTTTGCAGCAGAACCAAAGGCTCTAACCAAGCAAACAGCAAAAGAAAAGTCTCCTTCACCAACAAGAAGTATTTGCTGAGAACTACAATAATGCTTTATCCATTTCTCTTCCCAGACAGAAACTACATTGCCAATGTTAACCATTTTCATCATTTTGCTTTCTTGGACCTTGAAAATAGCCAATACTATTAGGTTTTCTGAATTTCTTTTTCCATAAAAATATAAAGCCCCAAAAGAGTTCTAGGAGAGTAGCTAGTTTATTTGCCTTTTCTTTCCTTTGACCTCCAAACTAATTATCCCGTCCATTAGTTTTTCCTTTCAGTTAACTTGTTTTTCTTCTTCTCTTCTTCTTGCATTTGTATGTGTAAGACATTTCTTTGACGTTTGGACTAAATAGTTGAAGATTAATTAAATTAAATCATCTTGATTTGTGAAAGGTTAATTTTTTTATATTAATTAATGAAATTACATGATATTTCTTCTTGATGCAGGAAGCATTATTTTTAATTAATTAGTGTGTTCTATTTCCAAAGAATTTGCATTTTTTTGTAATCAAACGACTCTTAGTTTTCTTTCTCATCAATATATAAAGGATTATGGCGATTCAGCTCTCTCCATTTAATTAAAGACCAGTAACAATGCACCTGGAAATGTATTTTGGGTAATTAATGATAAATAATTTGCATAAAATTTTTTTGAAATATAGAAAAATAATTTATCAAGTCAAATAAAATAAATATATTGTTAACTAGTTGGAAATCTTCTTGTATTCTAGGTATTTATAAATTATTATCATGTCCAAAATTTATATGCTAAAGTATTAAATGAATATGAAAAAATTAAGCAGGAAGCAAGGTTGGTTCAAAATGTCAAATTTTCAAGATTACCGTCTAATTACATATATTGCATAGCTGAAAATTTTGTAGTTGAATAGTTTTAAATTTAGTTACAAAATTAGCAATACAAAGTGAATGAAAAAAAAAAAAAAAACTATAAAAATGATATAAAATAATGTTTAACTATAGTTCCTCTTTTTTATTCTTTTCTGTTTAGTTTTTAACTCTAGTTTTAGTTTGGGGTTGTCCCCCCTGTTTATCAGCAGTAGCTCCTATCTTTTACTCTTTCTTTTGCTTTCCTTTTATTTTTAATATTTTATTCACTTTAATAAACTCATATATGTTTTTTTCTATAACACATCTGTCTTTTTTTGTTTTTGTTATTGTTGGTTTTTCTCCATAGTTGGAGTTTTTTTGTCCCTGGGTGATCCCTTCTTTGAAGGTCTAAAGCTAAATAAAATATAATATTTAAACTTATTTGATTGGAGACTTTAAATCTTGATTTGTAGGTGTGGACTTTTGATTAATAGAGTCTGATAGTATGTATGTTTCCCTATTGACGCTATTAATGCATAGTACCAAAAATTTATTTGTGTTCATTATATATTATAAATTCTTAAAAAAGGAATCGATGTATAGAAGATCTACAGAATTTATTATTTTTTCGTCCATATCAATTGATGGGCTAGTTATTTCTTCTACCCCTGTTAATAATTTGAAATATGATTTGTGGTTTTAAAAGGATCAAATGCTTCTTATCTTTGGATTCTTTCATCTTTAACTAAATAAATTTTTGGGAAAATTATAATCACACTCCTGTGTTTTGAATGAAAAACTACTTTACCTTTTTATTTTTTTAAAATAGACTGTTATACCCTTGTATTTTCAATCTGTAATACTATATTGCCCTTCTGTCTATTTTTGCACTTTTAAACGTTAAATTACTATGAAATGACATTAATGACCCTAATTTAAAGTTACAACACTCCTTCCGTTCTTCTCCGGTGATCTAACTTTCATCTCTAACCGTTGTTGGCCGCAAAAGAAAAACTGTGAAACGAAACTCTTTGACTTGCTCAGATAAATCCCTCACTCAATTTTGCTATTTGTTCAAATCATTTCTCCAATAGAAAGGAAGAGTATACAATGTCATTATTTATTGCAACACCAAATCCAGCCATTGTCCTTGAAGATTTGGACAAGCAGTAGATTTATTTTAGGAGAAAGAAATAGAGGAAGAAGAAGATGAAAAGTTGCAGATTTATTTTATGAGAGAGAAAGAGAGGGAGAGGAAAAGAGGGAAAGACAAGGAAATGAGTTACAAGCAGCCGGACGTCCCATTTATTTCTTCTGCAGAATTCAATGCGATTATTTATCGCAATATCGGTATTGAATGCTATTCCATTATTAGCTCCATGAATCTCAAACCCAAGCTTATTTCTTTTATTGAATTGCAAGGATAATTAGTTGGCCATGGACTTCTTATCGGAAGTGCACAAGAGCCTCGTGCACCCTATAACCCACAATACTACACCACTCGTACAGCCAATTTATATATGTTGGTGACTTTCACATTATTTTTTTCTAAAGAGTTTGGTACATCTCTTGTATTTAAAGGTTATTTTCTGTTCCTTCTCTAAAACTCAACAGTAACAATATCGGTCTCAACTTTTCCTAACCCTAACTATGTTTTCTCACGTAAAATTCACTGATTTCAAAAAGAGCAATTTCGACATAAGTAGAAAGATCTACACTTATTTATTATTTTATCCTTATTTAATATTCTTCTTTGTTAACAAATATAACAATTAAACTACTACATTGTCATTAATTAAATCAATATTAATCTTTCTTCTTCCAATAATATTCTATTTGGTCTCAAGAATAATTTAATATGAATCATTTAATTTTTATGGATACCAATATAAAAATATATTAGAAAAAAATAATTAAAAATTATAATTTTTACCATATTAACTAAATTTTCTTTATCAATGCACAAGTCAAGCTAGAACATAAATCATGAGTTGGAAGGAGTATAAGATTTGGACCAAAGGACATAAAGATCCAATGAAATCGAAAGTTAAAAATAAAAAATATATATTTTTAAAAAAAAAGTTATATATGAATAGTTAATTTTAACAAAATATAATATGTGTTTTATAGTACTGGTCACATTTGGACTTCATGTCTTTTAAAAAAATCGTTAAATTTATCTAAATTATAATAAAACATCGAATAATATATATCATTTTTAATTTAATACTAATTCTTTAAAAAAATCATTAAATTGAATAAGAGTAAACATGAAAAAAAATTTTACTTCTTGAAACTACAAAAAAAACAAATATTTTGAAGGAAACTATTTTTTTCAAATGTGATAAATATTATAAAATAGAGATAATATAAAGATCCCCTAAAAAAATGGAGGTGATATAAAGACACGGTAATAATTTTTTCTATTTACTATAAATTAGTTAAAAAAATACTCCCTCCATCCCATGTTATTTACTTATCATTTCTTTTTTGGATGTCCTAAAATGTTTGCAAAGTTTGTAAATTTAGATAAGTAAATAATTATTTTTCTCATAATAATATTTATAATTATTTATTAAATAAATAATTTTTATTAATATCTTAATAAATTAAAAATAAAAAAATAATTTTTATTGACTAAAATTTTAATATACATATTTTTAAAAATCATCTAAATAAAATGGGCGGACGGAGTAATTTCATTTTGTGATCATCACATGAACTGGACACTTCCCACTAAAGAAGATGGGAGGACTAATTAATTTTTGGACGAAAGAAAAGATGGATCATCATTTATGAGTCATGAAAGGGGTATAGGTACAAGCTTGTTATTTTCAGACAATCTCGGTCCTAATTTGCATTGCACGCTGGAGTTGAAATATAAGATATATACCTTCGGTTTGTCTTTATAAAATCAACAAAATATTAATTATTTTATTTCAATCTTACCCTTAATTAAATATTTTCACTAATCACTTACATGTAAAAAAAGTTATTTTCACAAAATAAAAATTATATATATATGGATTTATTCTTCTTTAACCGCAAAACAAGGTTAAACTTAGGACAATTTTTATTTTTCTTACTGCGAATCCTTTAATTTTGTCCTTAATATATGTTTTTCATTGCTACTGTCACACTACTTAAAATTATTGTTGTTATAATTTATTAGTTCGATAGTGCTAAAAAGAGAATTTAAAAAATGGAACTACTTCATATTTTTAGAGAAAGTGAAGAAATAACCAAATAATAGATGGAACTATTTTGTATTTTAAAATTATTTGTGATTATTTAAAATTCAAATTTATGTTGATGTTAATATTTTTTTTAGAGAAAGGGCACGTATCACCAATATAGGCATCCATCAAGAATTATTTTGCATTGAAAAATAAAAGCAGGGATAAAATTATTATTCTTTTTCTTATTCTCATCCATTTTTGCTTTTTTTTTTTTTTTTTTTTTTTTTTTTTTTTTTAATTATTTATATAA
>CANUEP010026423.1:0-10627 GCA_947857235.1 Jatropha podagrica
AAGTAATTTGTTGGTGGTTAAGATTTCTCTTTTGAATTTTGGTGTTTAAACATTTTAGTAAGACTTAAAGAAGGTTTTTAAAGTATTAAAAGAGTTTTATGGTTACTTGTTTGAGAAATGGATTTAATGATTTTAAAGAGCGATTTTAAGTTGATAATTAGTACTTTTAATGGAGGCATCATGAAAGAAAGGTTTTTGCTTGAAACATGAATTGATTTTGTTGGATTTTACAAGTTGCAAGTTAAGTGATTTTGAAATAATAAGTGTTAATTTTAAAATGTTTTTGGATAAGAAATGGTGAATGAGAAATGAGACTATTTATGGAAGAATTTAATTATTCTAAGCTCTACTATACGTGATTGACATGTGGTATGATGAGATTATTGTGATATATGAGCATGCTCGGGTTATCAGCATGTATTATTGGTGGAGCTATGATCATATGCTAGGGTTATCAGCCCATATAAATAGGTGGACGCTCTTATTATTGTGGTGCTTACATAGACCACGGTGGCCTCAGATCACGATTGTGTAATTAGTGGGTGGCACTTTCACAGGCCATGATTATATGATTGGTGGGTGACGCTTTCACAGGCCACGGTTATATGATTGGTGGGTGGCGCTTTCACCGGCCACGATCGATTCTACTTACATTCTTTCGGTATCGGTATGAGCTTTAGATAAAATGAAAATGAGAATTTTAATTTATTATATTGAAACCAAAAAATATATTGGCATTTACGATATTTTCTTATTTATTTTGAGTTGGTATAAATTTTTAAGTGTGAATTTCTTGTGATCTTTCAAATATTTATATTTGATTAATACGATTTTGATGTTTCAAAAAAATATATTGTTTGAAATTATTTATTTGGTGTCCCTTGGATATTTTAAATTATTGGTTATTTAACACCACTGAGTCTTCCACTTAGCGCATTGATTTTTATCACGCGAAGATCGGAGAGGTAGCATCAGAATAGAAGTATTAATTTTGGATAGGATATGTTATTAGGTGAATAATGGCATGTATGAATTTATTATAACAAATTTTGAGGTTGTAAATATTGTAATTATAGCTAATGAAATCGGTGGCCGATTACGTATTATTATTTTATTTCATGAATGGTGTATGAACGATGGTATATATTTTCTTGAATGGTTAATTATATAATAAGATGAATTGACATTATATTTTTAGAAGTGCTGTGCGACTTGGTATAATGATTTGGAGTTGAGGTTTGGAGGATTGAACATTAGAAGTGCTTTGTTTTCTCTGTGTGGCAAGTTGATTTTTAGGGGAAACTCTTGCGAATTTTTCGTAGGAATTTCCCTATGTCTTTATTTATCAAAAAAACAATTTTTATCAAAATATTACTTGCTTCCTTATAGAAACTAATCCACTTCTAATGTATATTTCGGGTTCATCAGGTATAATAAGTCGGTGCTCCAGCACCGAATGTGGCATCCGTCGTCTGATTCTCCAGGATTAAGCAGCGGGTGTTACACTTATGGAAAAGTGAACGTGCTTATCAACCGATGGTGCTTTCACAGGCCAGTGGCGCTTTCACAGACTACAAACGGTGGCGTTTTCACAAGCCAATTTTCTGGTGGTGCTTTCACAAACCACAATTATGTGATTCAGTTATTCTACTATTCCGAAAATTTATCTGCTTCATTTTCTCCTAAGTGTATCTGAGCCCCATATATAAGAATTTGTTTTTAAGAAAATTTAGATAATAAATTTTGTTATATGATATGAGTTGTTATATGTATTTAAATTAAAGGAATATGTGGTATTGACAGTTAGTAAGTTTATATTATATTAATTTGAGGAATGGATTTTGAAATGTTTTAAATATTCAGTTAAAAATAACTATTTAATACAATGATAAAATTGATTATTATTATTTGTATTCAAATGTTTATAATAAGGAAAACTCTTCTAAATTTATATTTTTAAAACTATTATTTGATTTAAATTAAAAATAGCACCACTAAGTTTTATACTTAGCGCGATGAGTTTTCTCATACCCAGGTTGAAGACAATACAAACTAAGGTGATCCAATAATCCAGCATCATAGAAGGAGGACGTGTTTCAGACATTTAAGTATAAGTATTATAAAACTTGACATGTAGTATAAATATTATTTGTTGAGAGTGTAAGCTGTGGTTGGGGAATTAACACTTAATACTAAACTTATCTTGGGTTTTAATTGATAAACTATTTTATAATTCAATTTGATTATTTAACTTTTATTATTGAAAGTCTTAAAGAAGAACTAATATTTTAAATACAGATATCTTTGTATGGTGGTTAAATAGTGATCAATGTTATAAGAGAAAAAAATAGTTATTACTAAATTTTCTAATGTATTATGAATTATATTCTTTTCTTTAATTAAATGCTTTTTTAATTTTGAAATCATAGTAAATAAATAAGCAAATCAACCTGTGTTTCTGGCATAGAATGTGACATCACTGTCTAGTCCTACAAGACTGGACAAGGGGTGTTACACTGCAGCTAACAACTTATCATACCATTCTATGACCTAGGCTATTACAATGACATTTAATATAGGATCACTGATCCCAGCTTAACTCTACCCCACTCCTGTCCGATATTATATGTTATTAATCATACTCAATCACCATAGAAGTCTATAAGCATATGATATGATGTAGTACATGGTAGATTACCTATCCCTAATAGTCTAATTGGTATTAGTATGATAAATGACATAAGCCACTTATGTATTATGTCAAATTAGTGAGTGGATGAGGATAATCCATATAATCGTTTTAGATTACATTAAATACAATGAGGGGACAAAGGTACACGGGATAGTGATATATTATGCTATACATGGGGGTATGATATACGTGTGGTTAGTGTTTTTCTCAATCATGTGGTACGCTAGTACAAGAGTGAGATATATACGGTGATATCAAATTCATTCAAACCATGTATATGCCTATTGGTATGACACAGGGTTACAGAATCAGCAAGGTATATATAGCATAATTCTTACCCCAATCAAAATTAGTATGTTTTTCTTGGACATTATATCACTATTTCCTACCATATATGTATTTATTCTCCCGAAGTCCATATAACCCCCCACGTGGATATAATGTATCATGGCCACACTACAGTTAACAACTTGTTATACCATTCTATTGCCAAGGCTATTACAATGACATCTAATATAGGATTACTGATCCCAGCTTAACTCTACCCCACTCTTGTCCGATATTATATGGTATTAATCATACTCAATCACCATAGAAGTCCATAAATATAGGATATGATGTAGTATATGGTAGATTACTTGTCCATAATAGTCTAATTGGCTATTAGTATGATAAATGACATATGCCACTTATGTATGATGTCAAATTAGTGAGTGGATAAGGATAATCCATGTAATCATTATAGATTACATTAAATACATTGTGGGGACAAAGGTATATGGAATAGTGATATATTATGTTATACATGGGGGTATGATATATGTGTGGTTAGTGTTTTCCTCAATCATGTGGTACGTTAGTACAAGAGTGAGACATATACAGAGATATCAAATTCATTCTAACCATATATATGCCCATTGGTATGACACAGTGTGACAAAATCAAAAAGGTATATATAGCATAATTCTTACCCCAATCAAAATTAGTATGTTGCTCATGGACGTTGTATTACTAGTTTCCCACCACATATGGATTTATTCACCCCAAGTCCATATAACCCCCCATGTGGATATAATGTATCATGGCTACACTGTAGCTAACAACTTGTCATACTGTAACACCACCTATCCGGTCCTGTAGGACTAGACAGTGAGTGTTACATTTTGTGTTAGAGACACATGATTGCTTAACTAGGGATGGCAGCGGGGCGGGTACCCACAAAAATTCCACTACCCGAACCCGAACCCGTTAATAATTTCAATACCCAAATCCGTCTCGAACTCGTTAAGAAATAAAGCAATAATACTCGAATCGGTCCCAAATCCGTTTAGAACTATCCGCATACTACCCGAATCTGTTTAAATACCCATTTAATCACAAAATTATTCAATCAATCAAACCCAAAACCACATAAAACCCAAAACCCGAACCCAACTGTGCTGTGGATTGGAACCTCATAATCGTCGCAAGGAAGGAACCTGTGTTGTGTTATGTCAAACGGCGCAGGGAACGGCGCACGAAATGGCTGTGGCTTTCATTATGTCAAATGGCCTGTGGAGCTTTCAATCGGTGCAGGAAATGCCACAAGGAAGGGTTGCTGCGTTATGTTGAACTGCGAAGGGAGGGGAGGGTTGTGTGTTGCCGTTGAACGGCACATGGAGGGGAGGGCTATAGCTCTTGCCGTCGAACGGTGCAGGGACAGGTCCAGGAGAGGTTTCAACTTTCGATTGGCACAGGTTTGAGTTTGTGAGGAGAAAATGAGCGAGAATTCTTTTGTTTGTTTGAACTTTGAAAAATAAAATTCAGCCCTAATCCTATACTACTAAAACAACGTAGTTTTGGTATGGAAGGATTTAAACCTCTCATATCAAAACTATGTCGTTTTGATAGTATTCTTAGTATAGTTATTTTTAATGTTATTATTATTAAAGTTATTTTTAATGGTATTATTATTAAAGTTAAAGTTATTATTATTAAATTTAAAGTTATTATTATTCTTAGTATTCTTAAAGTTGTTGTTATTATTATTATTATTATTATTATTATTATTATTATTAGTGATTAAAAGACTATAATTATGTTTCAATATTACAGTAAGAGTAAAACAAAATATTATGAAAAGTATTAAGTTTAATCTTTCTTTATTAGATAATATATTTAGTAGGTTATAATTAATTATAGTTGTTATAACTTGTAATCCTTAATCTTTGTAAACCAGTGAGTACACTTCTAAGTATGAGAATACTAATATATATAATGATACTAATAAAAAAATAAAAAAATATTTAAAAAAAGTCTAATTGTAATTATGTTTAAAAGTTCATTGTTGATATTTTATATAAGGCACATTTTAATTTACTAAAAATCTATCTAGATTTCATATTTCACATAAATCATATGTTAAATTAAAATTTAATTGTAATTATGATTAGAAGTTTATTAGTGATGTTAATAAGTAGCTTTAATAATTTTAATTATAATATCATTAGCATTGACATTCTATTCAATTACAAGTTTTTTATTTTTAACAAATTTCATAATTACCAAACTACTAAACATTCACTTAAATTACTAAGACATGATATGAATACTATATTATATATGTAGTTTTATGAAAAAAAAAAAACGACTTCTAATTTATTAAGAGATTCTAATTTAATGTACACAATTTCATATTTATGAATAAAATTATATTATTACCCAATAATATTTTATTCATTAATAAATATTTATAAATTACTACTACTGTTTTATATATATTTGTTTCTCTTTTTTTTTAAAAAGAATCATTGATGGCTTGGTGGTCAATTCTCTTACTTTGTGTTTAAAGATTGTGGGTTCAACACTCATTACCAATATAAAATTTTACCTTTGTGCGGTGGGTACCCATTACCCGATGCGTAACCGCCCCAGACTCGGTTACTATCGTGTACCCGCTACCCACTGACACAAACCTGAATCGTCCCAAATCCGCATTTCAAATCCATCCCGAACCTATTTATAGACTACCCAAACCCGCTACTGCTTAACACATTTATATTCTTATTTATATAAAGAAAATTCATTTAGACTTAAAAACTTTTTTTCTCTATTATAACCAAATATTTAAGGAACAGTTTTATTCATCAAGAGGTATAAATATTATTCATGTTTAATGTAATTATGAAAAACTTAATAATTAGAAAAGTTTTGGTAATAATCTTTTCACTTAAGTTGTAAAATCATAAATATTAATATCACATGTAAATCATTTAAATAATTAAATAAACTATAAACAAAACTTGAAATAAATAAATCATGGAATTCATAAAATATAATTTGGCATCAAAACATCACTTTTGAATGATGGAATATAAAACTCTCAAATCATAATATTTAATAACCATATTGATAATTTATCATAAATTAAAATGATAATTTATTAGGTTTCGATATCTTATATGCGCAGCGGAATAATATGATTAAAATAACTTAATTATGCTAGTAGGGATCCATTTAAACGAATAAGACAATAAAATATTTTAGAAGAATACCTCTTTGGCAAATTCTTCGAAACTTTAATCTACACGGCTAGGTTGTCGCAAACCACAAGTCGTCCAAACATCCGGTCTCTAGCAGTATCCACACGAATGAACAATCGAAAAACTTTAAAACTACTTTTAGAGGATTGAGAGGTTAGAGCGTATGATGTTGCTAGCTATCATAGCCTCTGTATTTTATTTTGTGGTTATAAGCAACAACTTTTGCTCTCACGTTCAACTCACATCCATCTATAAACCTTATATAGAAAAATCCTAAGTCACAAATAAATTAATTATAATTATTTATTTAAACCTTTTAAATAAATGAATTATAACAAAATATATATGTGACTATTTATTTATTTAAATAATTTAAACAAATAAATCATAATACATATATTATTAGGATTTTTAATTTAATCAATTATATTTATTTATTTAACCATTTAAATAAATAAATCATAATTGAAATATTAGGTTTATTTAATCTAAAATTTATCTTAATAAATTTTAGACATAAATCAATTAAGTTAATACTTAATAATCTAGGTAAAATTATAATAAAATATAAATTACAATTTAATATAAATTACAATTTTATCCTTAACTCCACAAAACATATTTGTAATCAAGTCATACTTTATTCGATTTCCCGTTTTCACTTTCTCATATCCATTTTTATGTGTGTGACCTTCTAGGTTCCAAATATTTTGACAACAAATATTAACTAATTAATATTTGAAGGTCAAATACATTGTCTAGTAACATGTCAAGACTACCCAAATATCTGAAAAGTCAAAGTGGTTTGACTTAACCTTTTAGTGCATGATTTATCAGTGTAATTAATATCCCTTCATCATTAATGTTCCGATTTAGTAATTAGACATAGAGTGTGTCTACTTTACTAAATCATGTTAGTTCTTTTAACTTTAGCCATTAATCAGTTGAATGAAATTCTAAATCTAATTTGCTAATTTCATTCCACCTTGCGTAAGGATTTCTTAATCAATACTAGTAGAGAACAATTAAAACATTTTTTCTAATTTACCTAGGGTGATGAATCCTCTCTTGATTACACAAGTATCTCCATATAGTTTATACTGTATCCAATTAATTGTTGCTTATTATTCATATAATGAATAATGTGAAGAAAGAATCAAAATATAGTCATTTCTATATAAGACAGTTTAGTAATCTCAAGTCAAATGATCACTTACACAAACATCACTTGAGTATTCCATAGATACATGTAACTCTCCATATGAAATTCTCATGCAGGTCAATTCAGTGGACTTGTTTAAGTGACAAGCACCTACATATTAGTTCTAGATATCACACATATCTCAGCTTATGATAATAGCTGCTTCCCTAAGGAAAGAACTTAATATGTACTAGTCTCAACAGCTCTAATCATCATCCAATAATGAGGAGAACATCGACCAGAAATATTTAGAGACATTGCTTTAATGCAAATATAAAACTCATAATTATAACCACATTATAATTTATTTTGCAAAGCAATATTGTCTCATAGACTTTATCTTTTACCAAGATTCAATCGATAGAATATAAAAGATAAATAAATGCCTTTTATTAATAATCAAATATTTAATACATGAAATATTATATCCCAAAATATAACTGATCAAATTGGCTATAGGGCATATAACTAACACAATCTGTATAAACGCAACCTGGAGAGAGCATATTTGTCTTTGACAAATCTAAACAAGCACGAAGAGTTAAAGCTTCCACCATGGTAGGATCATCATAGGAATCAAAGAAACCAAAAATAGTTGTAATTCAAAGATCAGGCCAAAACCTGTTGACCTTAAGTCGTTGAAGATATCCCATCAATGAAATACAGCCAACCAAAAACTTGAATGGCTCTCCGAACCGGACAGCTTGACGCCGGCCTAGGTGAAAGATGAACTGCTACAGAGGACGCGCCACTCCAGTGTTGAAGAACCCGTGCACTTGAGCTAACAATTCCACGAGCATTAGACTCTTTGTTGCTAAAAATGAACTCATTACAGGCCTGCCACAAAGACCGAGCCATGACAAGAATTTGAAGAAGCATCTTAACTTTAGAAGCTAAAACCTATTGCAAAAAAAATGTTAAAAGAAATATTATGAGGAATATGAATAACCATAATTTCCCACACTGCAACTGTCTTATGACACCATAACAACACATGCTAAATGTCTTTGTCCAATGAAGAAGCAACATCTAATATCAACATTCATACCCCTCTCTCGAATTTTCACTCTAGTAGGCACAATCGCATGACACACTCTCCAAGTAAATTCTCTAATTTTTTAGGGGAATATCCATATTCTAAGTTTTTTTTTTTTTTTTTTTTTTTTCCAAAAATTACCTCCAACCTTGTATCTCCTCTTGAAACTCTCAAAGCAAGGTAATACTTGGATTTGGCACTATAAATACCCCTTTTTTCACAATGCCAAATCAACATAACTTCTCTATTACTATACCGCATGGGAATGTTTAAAATTGCTTAGGTGTCTCTATCTTGGTAAAATCTCTCTCTTTCTATCTTCACTCATAATATCGCTAACTCGGAAATTAGCATAAAAAACCTTATCTATTTTATACTTGCACGAGGTATCTAAGCCCGTGTTCATTTAATGGTCCACAAATCTAATTAATCCCTCTCGGCAAAGAAGCTAGCTTGGAAGAGTTTGTGTTGCGAAGGATCAAACCTATTACCTAAGCCACGATGATCAACCCCGCAAGTGCTTTTTTCCATTGAAGTGCTATTTGTCATTGAATTACCTCCATTCAGATTAGCATAAAACCTTATTAAACCATTTTATTTTTACATTTTTGATTGCTAACTGAGTTGTAAGGTTTATCATATTCAATCATATGGTTAACATTATATTAAAATTTTAGAATAATATTATACATTGGTAAAAACGACAAGTTAATTTTTTATATTTAGTTGGTTCTTAATTTTTTATTTTGCATTTGAATTAAATTCTTTAAGGGTGTTCAATGCAAATACATGACTAACTTAGGATTTGTTTGGTTTAACAAGTAGCTGATGGTTGATAGTGATTGGTTGATTACCATTCATATTTTGTAAAATTTTGATAGTCATTGCTGTTAAAATATAAAATGATCATTAAGGACATAATTTTTTCATATATAATATGATGTATAGTGTGTATATATTTATATAAAATTTTAATTTTAAGGTGATTATTATTTTTTATTTTAATATATTATATAAATATATATATTAATTAAAATTTTTAAATAATATTAAAGAAAAATTTTATTTTTACATAACTATATATAGATAAAATGAAGGAAAAAAATATTAATCTGAAAAAATTAATTTTCTTAGGAATTAATTTTTATAAAGATAATAAAGTTCAAAACAATATAAATAAGAAAAAGCCTATCAAAAATGCTTTATAAGCATAGTAGCTATTGGACTCAACAGCTGATTGAAACTTCTATCAATTACGAGTTGTTGATTAAAAAGCTTACCAAAACACTTAAAATGTAATTGTTAGATAAGAAGTAGCTATCGGCTGCATAGGTCAGCTAAACCGAACCCCTCCTTTAAAGAGAATAATAATAATATTTGAACATGTTCCTTCAATAACCCCAACATTAGATAGGTAAAGGTGAGGTTCTCATAATAAGAAGTGAACATATGATTAGTTTTTAAGCCAAATATTCAATTGAAATGCATAAAACTAATTGAACAAATTTCAAACCAAAAAATTAAAAACCAAATTTTCAATAATTGACCTGAAATAGAGAGAAAATGGAAAAATATAGTACTTCTTTGTAATATATAGAAAGTATTTCTAATCAAAAAACAATGATAATTATCTAATTTTTATAAAAATATATTAGAAACCATCTAATTTCTCACACACAACAATAATTATTCATTGAGTGAGTGAGTGACATGAAATAAATTTCCATCAAATAGATTTAACTATTTAATTTCAAAATATTGCAATTTCCCTTTTAGGTTTATTGACCGCAATTTTCGTAAGTGCACGAAATCGCAACAAATAATAAAGAGTAAGTAGAGTATCGTCTCACGAAAATTGTATACCAAGTACCAAAATTATTTTAATATATTATTATTTAAACGATAATAAAATAGGGTATTTATAAAAGTAAGTAAAATAAAATAAAATAATAGAAAATAATTCAAATAAGACTAATTGATATAAGAAATCAAGGTTTAAAAGTTACTAGGGGTATTGACTTCACTTAACTCTACCTAATTTATTTTATTAGTTTGTTAATCAATTTTAATTGTTCAAGTAGGGGAAACAACCCTAAAGTCACTAACAAGCTCTCCCGATGTATTGTTAGCTATTTTAATCCCATTAATTACCTATCTCCCAATAGTGCAACTAAACA
>CANUEP010026433.1:0-109473 GCA_947857235.1 Jatropha podagrica
ATGTAAATTACTTGCCTCCTTCTGGAAATTTAACCACTCTTAATTTGTGATCTAGCTTTAATAAGTGACATAAGACGGTGCTCCGGCACCGATTGTGGCAACCTTCGTCTGGTTCTTCGGGATTAGGCGGCGGGTGTTACATCAATGTTCCTTAGGGGAGGAACACGAACTAGGAGCTGCAACCAAACAAAAGTTGGGTAGGCACCAAACTTAAATTCAACAAGAAGGCTAGTAGCCGGTGACCCTCTCCTAGCAGCAGCAATAGCCTATTTTAGCTTGATGGATATGGTTGACAACATGTAATAAGGAACAACATGTGGGACTCTCCTATGCTCGGGGCCCAACTGCCACTCGTACAATCGCTCCCCAAGATAGTACATGTCATAGAACATACTGGCAAGGAGAAGGTACCTCTACTCAAGGTGCGACGAATTGTACAAAATTGGGGAAGTCAGCAGCATCTCTCCAAGGATATCTCACCACTTATGTAATAAAAGAAAAACAAAAAAAAGAGAGAGAGAAGAAGAGAAAAATTCAAAAGAGAGGAAGGAAAAAAAAATAAAGCACAAACAAGTATATCAGACTTACTAAATAAAATCCAAAAATTCAATACTATAATTGGAAAAGTGGCCAAAATCTGTATAAAAGAAGATGTTATTATCAAAGCGACATCAGCCCAAAATGTGCTCCGCAGTTAGTAACTAGATTACTCGAGCATAAAATTAGAGGCCTATTCTAAAAAGTAAGCAAAATAAAAGTAATGGCCAAAGGTCTCAGCGATGCCTAAGCTCATCTTGTAGCATCCTGTTTTGATCCTCCAAAAAGCTCTCGTGATTTAAGGCCTTAGATAGTGCCCCGCAGAGTTGACCAACTACAAATGTCGTCCCTTTCCACCATCTTGGGAGAGGCGGCATAATTAAATAATATTTCAAGAGTAAAAAAATTACACAGGAATCTAAAATTGAATAGATTGAAGAAATCAGGAAATACCAGCACACGCTCAAGGTACTGGTCAATGATCCCTGACATCATTTATCAGTAGATAGGAGGCCATGCCATGTTGAGTAACATACTGCACCCGTTGTATGTCCTTAGCTAGCAGATCCAAAACCTGAGGAGTCGCAGCCCTACAACTTGAAGCTGACATCGATAAGGGGGTGGGGCCCTCTCTTGTTCTACTTGCCTAATTGGTAGATTAATGGGATAAGTGTCCCCACTTCGCTCGGATTCACTAAGTGGGAAGTAGGATGACATTAGCAAATGTGGATCCATTTTGATAAAAATTGGCTAAGAAGATAGCTCTCCAAGAAAGGAAGAAAGTGAGTAAGAAGGAGAAAAAAAGGCATGAGGAGAATGGGCCACCCCCTCCCGTATTTATAAAAAATGGGGAGGACAAGCCTTGCCCTTATTCGAAATATTAGACTTTTCAGGACTCATTCAAATTTAAAACTTTGCACAGTTTCAACCTAAGCGACTATGACAGATTTCCAAACACAGCGATACCTTTTGATGATAGAAACTTACAAAAAGGACTTAAAAAATTAGTCAAACCAGACCGGCTCTGGAAAAATGTTCTGGAAATCAGGCAAGATTTTCATAGGATATTTCAAACATTGCCACGTCTTACCAAGTATGGTTCCCATATCAAAATCCCTTTTAGAAGTGTTGAACTCGGGGTCACAAAGCTCAAACCATGATCAGCTCTAATCTTTCGGAGGGGAGAACTTTTCACCATGATTTCCATACCGGGTTCCACGAAACCCTACCATAGTTCTAATGGTGCAAGAATTAGATTGATCAAACAATATTTGGCCCCAAACGAACTCCCTAAAGCTCGAAAGCCCTAAAAATAATATGCAAGGGCAAGGCAGTAATTTGCACTGAGCACCGACCAGCCATAGATCGGTATTGAATTTGACGAGCCTAGTACTGTCGCATTTTTGCTAGGCATCCCCTTAGCCTATAAAAGGCACACTCCCTGCTCATTTTCAAGCACCTCTTATTGCTTGATCAAGTGCTTCTCAAGCATCAATGACTTTATCTCTCCCTTGTGAATGATTCTAAGCAATATAGTTCAACCTTGTTGTTCTTCCTTAGTTGAGTTAAGGCCCGACTTGGTACGTAAAAGTCAATTGTTTCGTCCTTCATTCACACCTTGGTGTTCCTTTGACCAAAGTTACTAGTTAATTAATTTACTTTTAATTAATCTAAAGATTAATTAATAATCCTTTAATTAACATTATTATAAGACTATAGTAGGGTCCTCATAACCATCCTTTGCTTACTTTGGAGAAAGATTTGACCTCTTTGGTTGTTTATGTGACATCCCGACCCAGCAAAGCGATGCTAAGAGGGCGAGTAAAGAGGGTTCTTGGCGAGCTTCTGGGATGGCAGGCTAGCTAGGGTAGTGGAATACGGGACACGGGAATGAATCAGATCATATATTGAAAAGGGGTTAACTAATCATTAGAGGCACCTTTTGGTGGAATGGCTAGAGAGTTGAAAGAACTCTAGGGTTAACCGTGCTCACTTGACATAAATCCTAGGATGGGTGACCTCCTGGAAGTTTCATTTCACCTACAGGACAAAAACGTGCAAGTCTTGTCGATCTAGTATGGGTTGGAACCGATTTGATCAAAAGCCGATAATTCTTTCCAACTACACTCTTGCACCATCCAACCTCTCGACCCCTCACTAAGTCTAGTCTGTCCAACACCTTATAAAATGTCAAGCCTGGTCCATCTAACACTTAGAATCCTTTAAGCCTGGTTCATCTAGGAAAACCAATAAAATAATTTTTCAACTCAAAGATTGATTTGTCGCCTATAAGCCCACCACCCGAGTAGCGCCCTCAAAATCCTATCATCCAAATCAATGGTAGAATTTTGTGTGCCATGACCCTCATACAAACAAGGTACGAAAGCATACATATAGATTTTAGCCTAGGTAGCATGACACCGACCAAACTGATCGGTCGAGATTTAGAAAAATGTGTCGCATGACGTTGAATCCTTTATAAACGAGGCTAAAATTAGGCTATCCTCCGAAATTTACCATTTATTACTATATTTATGATGTTGCTATGCATTACAAGTATGTCCAAGAACTTATAAATGTCATCAACGCAAACCATATTTTGATTTCTCAATTAATATCTAAACTTTTGATTCATACAAAAAAGAAGCTAAAAACTTAATCTCCGAATGTAATAATTCGATGTCAATGCATTTTATCCTAAAAGGCAAACTAAAAATGGAGTCCATCATGAAATTTTTTTTCCTAATCTTTTCCCTAAAAATAAAAACAAATGAAGGTGGCAACTCTAACACATCACACACTATCAAAGTGCTCTAGAGAGCTGACTCAAAATCACTTAAGCCCTAAACCGAGTCATTAGACAAAAAGGAACTGTAAGGAGTTCCTCACAGTTCCCTATAGTTCCTATGACGAATCAACCAATGGGCCCTATAGATTGACTTTGTCCTTCGGATCTTTCCCATGGCACTCAGGAAGGGGCTTACAGTTAGAAATCGATCTCCATCATTGTCCATTTATTCACAATGTCAATGATAAGACTAATTCTAATTGAGGTCAAAAACATGTTTTACAACAGAAAAATAAATGGACTTGAAATTTAAATTACTGAAATTTTAAGAATAGAAAAGTAAATGACATAAAAGTGAAAAATGTTGACTACTAGCTTGAAAAAATATTTTGAGTTCAAGAATTTTTTGTTCATCATGAATAATGAACAACTATGACCATCACTATCTATTTCTTATTCTCTATTTGTTCATTTGAGTTAAAATGAGTTCTATACGCACTTTAAGCACAGGGTGCATAATGCTCGACTTGATTGGATCCTAGAATCATGACATATTATTTGAAAAGACTGATTCTAGGGCTCGAATCAAAGAAGTGCACCACTACGTGTGGATGTAAGGGATCAAAAGCCCCAAAACTTATTATGTTCTGTTTAGCTAACCACAGCAGTGTGGCACCCTATGTAGCAACATGGTGCCTCCATCATCTGGCATGAGCCACTAAGGTTTAGGCCACAGAACCAAGTTGATCACATATTTTCCTCAAAACTAATGCAAAAGAGGTATCTTTAATACACAAGAAAAAGAAGAAGGCAACCGAAAAAATGAAGAGGGACCCTTAAAAATTACTTGGTTAATAGAAACTTAAAGATTTTTTGGAAATGCAACCAAGAAACCCAAGAACTTTAATTCTTGTTGAATGCTCTGAGCTTTTGTTAAATGAATGGGTTTATTGGTCTTTAATCACAAAGTTTAGGGAGTTTTTATCAAAATGAATCAATGAACTTCAAGATTTCAACTTGGGACCACAAGGTATATATTAAAATCCAAAGTGAGTAAAGAAAATGCAAGAGTTTCCCCTCCTGTGACAAAAAATCCTCCTTATCTCTTAAACTATTACCTTATTTATATGCAAATGGTGAGATGAGGTGGCTTTTCTAGGGCTTAGGCAGCAAGTGCCACTAGTGGGCCCTAAAATAAGGTCAAGTGAACCTAAGGATTTTCCCTGAACTGGTTTCACTGTGAAACCCTTGGAAACCTAAAAAAGTGAAAATGCCCAAACACATCATTTTCTTAAACACAGATCATTGGTCCAAGAATTAGAGAAATCAGAGATGCTAATTTCATTTTATACAAAAGAAATGTCATCATCATTGAGTCCTTTTAGGGCAAAAATTGAGCGTCTACGACTTGCCCCCTCTTTTAAGATATTTTTCTTTTAAGTAAAATGTCAGTAAAGTGTAAAGAGGACGAGCAAGTAAGAAAGACTTACTTGACGATTGTGAATTTGCCATGTCATGGTGAGACAAGGCAATCATCCTTTAGACTGGGTAACGTTCATTAAACGGCTTGGATCTATGAACTGCGCCATTTGGCGATTTCATTGATGAGAGGTTCCATTTCGGTGAGGTTTGGCAAAAATATTGTGTCATGGTGGAGGTTGGCATATTCTCCAATTGAATACACCCTTTTGGCGGATTTGATATGAAAATGCAATACATTGGATGGGTGCATTCTTCAAACAACTTGATCTTAAATGTGTCACTTTGGACACATTTACTTTGGACCAATGAATCCACTGAACGACTTGATCTAAAATGCGTTATTAACCCAAAATTAACTAAAGTTATTAGCCCATAATTAGTATTAGCCCAAAATAAAGAGGGCATAAGAGGAGGCAGAGTTAATGTGAAAAGAAAAAGAGAACGACAAAAAAGAAGGGAGGCAGAACAGAGAGAAGAAAAAAACACAGCAAAAGAAAGAAACAGTAGCAAAAAAAAGAAAAGAAAGAAAAAACTACAGCAATTAGAACAATGGTTGATTAAAATTTTGGTGTCTGAACTTTGTGAAAAATTCTATTTTAGTGTCTCAATGGAAAATATTTACAATCGGGTGTTTGTAACCATTAAAAAATTTTAATCAAGTGTCTCAAACTGACATGGCATGCCAGAAATCCAACAACTTCGGCAACTGATATGACATATTGGAAATTTTTTATGAGCTGGACTAGTTTAATGAGGTGGCAATTGATAATTGGGCATTCTAAATGTAACTAACAAAATTTAAAATAGAATTAGAAAAGGTAAACTTAATTAAGAAAACGCTTTACCTTCCTTTTCCAACATTTCCCACTTTTTGGCTTTTATTTACTCTTCTCTCCTTGCAAAAGCCCATATATATACAGATCCCCACTACCATTATACCTTAACCATTTCACCAAAACACATGCAGCTCCTCCAATAAACAATCACCATGCCTTTCTTTCTCTTCTTCTTTCTCTTTTTTTCCTTCCTTTCTCTCTTTACTCAACAAACCCAAATCAAAAATACTTCTAACTTTTCCTTCTCTTTCCCTCTTAATTCTTTTCCTCACTCCCAAAATCATTTTTTTCAATCTTCTTTTATTTTGCAAACCAAATGGAACCCACATGTTCAGAGCTCTGGTTATAATTACAAATCGAGGTTTAAGTATTCAATGGCTTTAATTGTTTCTTTACCTAGAGGGACTCCTCCTCAGACTCAACAAATGGTTTTAGACATTAAGAGTCAAATTTCTTGGATTTAGTGTCACAAAAAAGCTCCCATAAAACTTCCTCCTACGATGTCGTTTGATCCTTCTCTATCATCTTCTTTCTCCGTTTTGCCTTGCAGTCACCCTCTTTGTAGACCCCGAATTCCCGATTTTACTACATGGACTACCTGTGACAAGAATCGTTTATGCCACTATTCTTATTTCTACTTTGATGGTACTGTAGCTAAGGGAGAAAAGTTTACCTTCTCTATTGTCTTTCCCCTTTCTCAATAATGAGATCATCAATGAAATTGATTTTGAGTGAAATGAAACACAATGTTTTAGCAAATTTATTTTCACCTTCTAAAAGCACCTTTCCCTTTTCTCATAAATGAAATTGAGCATGAAATGGATTTTGATTGACACAAAATAGATTAAGCTATAAAGATTTTTCAAAGAAGTCTATTTTCAAGGATTTAGCAAAGGAATTTTGTGTTCTTCGACTTTCTTCTCTATTGTCAAATCCCCAAAATGAAATAATGAGCTCGTCGAATCAGTTCCCCACGCAAGAGGAAATAGGGACAATTTTGTAATTTAATTTTTCTTCTTTCTATGTCAACAATTTGGTCCAGTGAGGAATCTATGTGGAATCCTAGTCAGCACATTTGTACATGTCGTGCAAGCTCCATATGTCTTGTATTTTCGGCATGACACATCAGCTTGAGACACTCAATTGAAATTTTTCAATAGGTACAAATGCACTCGATTGCAAATATTTTCTGTTGAGACACTAAAATAGAACTTTTCGCAAAATTCAAAAACCAAATTTTTAGTTAACCCTTAGAAGAAAAATGAAAAATAGAGAAACCCAGCAAATAGAATAGGAATTAATACTAAAAATCATTTATTCAAAGGAGTGGAGTCTTGGACAATCAATCAGCGAGAATCAATTCGATAATCAATTAAAAGGTATTAATAACATCACAAACTAAGAGCATCAAATTATATTATCATTTATATTTATGGTATATAAGCTTTGATTTATAAGAATAAGTGAAAGCACCCAGTAAGTGTTCAGGTTCTAAGAGTTTGAAGACTCAAAATCTAATCTAAACCAAGGAGTTTTGTTCTCTATTGTTTTTATAGACTTGTAATCTAATTCTTTTATTTAAAGCAATTAATTAAAGCTGTTTTTTTAATAATCAAGACCTAATTTCAAATTTGATCATTATCGTAAAAAAATGAATTTAGGGCGTGAATAACTAGTTGAACATCAATTTGAATGAAGAATTTGAGTTTTATGGTTTATTTAAGTGATATTTGTCCATAAAAACATTGGAAACTAACTCTTGTTCATACTAGATATGAACTAGTACGTAACAGTCTTACACGCCTATTACAAGCCTCTACACACCAATGTCAGACCCTTTACGCACCTTTTGTCCAAAGGCAGTATGCCAATTAATGATTTTGACTATATTTATGGTTTAGTTTTTTTTATTTATTTTATTATATTACATTAATTTTTTCATTCTAATTTTGATCTTCAAAATCTATTTTTTATTTTTTATTAATTTATATAATTTTATTTATTTTAAATATTTTTAATTGAGTTTTGATAAGTTTAATTTAACTAGTACTAATTCTTTACTTGCATCATAATTTAAATTATTATTAGAATGGGATGATGAATTTATTTCTTTGCCTCTTTGCCAACAAATCAGAATTCTCGTAGAGAATAGCAGAATATATGAGATTATAATGACGAGTACATATGATTCGATTAAGTTCTGAATAATTAAGAATCTTACTCTCTTTTTCACTTGAAAAATTTGAACTATTAAATTTGTGTTTAACTTTATCATTATTTATATAAAGACTAGAAATATATCTTCTTTTGACAGAAATAATATGAACATTTATTTTATCTTGATCCATGTGTAGTGAAAAAGGAACTATACTAGATCTTCATGTTAAAAAAAAAAAACAAGATTGTTTAGATCTGATTAGGCCTATTAAGGGTAGATTTCTTTTTCTTTCTTTTTTTCAAGACATAGACTTGGATTATAATTTAGTATAAATACATATATCTATTTAGTATAATATGATATAACATGCAGGAAGCTCCTGTGAGCCCCCTTCTGAGCGTCATGGGAAGATCCAAAGGATGGAGCCAATCTAGACGGGCCCATTGGTTGGTTCGTCATGAAAACTAGGAGGAACTTTTTACGGTTCCTTTTTGTTTGAATTATTAGATTGATTTGTCAGATTATGGCTCAATTTAGCGCTTAAGTGTGTCGAGTTGGCTCTTTGGAGGTTTGACAACTGTGTGATGTGATAAAATTGCCACCTTAATTATTTTTTATTTTTGGATAAAATATTAATGAAAAAACCCTGTGTTGGACCCCATTTTCAATGTGTCACAAGGACAAAATTCACTAGCCTTGAATCATTGGATTTGGAGACTAGGTTTTCAACTTCTTTTGAATGAACTAACAGTTTGGGTCGTAATTAAGAAATCAAAATGAGCATTTTGCATGAATGTCAATTTATCAATGCATGAACAATGACAATATTAGGAATATAAACAAAGCATTAAAAGCATAAACAGCGAAAAGCATGTGTAATTCGAAAGGAAGCCCGACTCTAGCCTCATTGATCGAGGATATTAGGTCATGCAACACATTTTCCTAAATCCCAACAAGTCAGTTGGGTGGGGCCTAGTACCTAGGTTAAAATCTGTAGGTATGCCTCGTACCTCATTTCGATGAGGATCAGAGCGCATGAAGTTTTGCATCAATTAGGATGGTAGGGTTTTGCCATTTTAAATTGGGCTTTTAAAGGGTGTTAGATGGCCAGGCTTGAGTGCCGAATAGATCGAGGTTAATAGGCATTGTGTGTCGAATGGATCAGGCTTAACAGATATCAGGTCTCAGACGGAGTAGGCTTAATAGATATTAGGAGTCGGATGAATCGTGCTTAACAGTTTATAAGGTGTCGGACGGACCTGGCTTGAATTCACAAAGGTCTGATTTTTAGTGATTTTACCCTACGTCTGGTCAAGGTCGAGAGATCGGCTTGCCTATCTATGCAACTTTCGAGTTCCTTAGTTCGCCTTCTGGATCGAGGAGATCGAATTTTGCTCCAAAATATCGCTAAGGACGGGCACGAGGACCCTAATATAGTCTTTATAATATTGTTAATTAATGTATTATTAATTAGGGTTAATTATAAATTTAGTGTCTGAACTTTTCAAAAATTTCTATTTTAGTGTCTTAAGGGAAAACGTTTGCAATTAAGTTTTTGAACTGATAAATTTTTTTCATTCAAGTGTCTCCATCCTACGTGGCTCGCCGGAACACAAATAGGACTTATGGGACCCATTTAATTTGCTGAGTGGATGATTTGTGGTGTCACACGTCGGATTTGACATGTCAAATAGGTTTAGGGTAAAAATCCAATGACAAAATTACCCTTACTCTTATACACACCCGACTTCTCCTTCAAGCTCAAATCCCTAATTTCAAATATCCAAATACAAACTAATTAGCCGAATCTAATACTGAACCCTGATAGCTAAGTTTTAATGAGTAATTAAGAGCTCGATAAATCCCAACCACAATGAATTCATGACAGTGGTGTGGCTAAAAGAAGCAATTAAAATCCTAGTCTGAGGGATTGAGTCATCGAAAATAACAGATCAACCAAAGAGCAAGAATGAGATTGCGAGATTTGGATCAAAATTGCAGAAAATTAAAAAGGGAACCATAAAGGAAATTGCGAACGTTGACGGTGTCAATAAGTTCGATTACTCCAATTCGAGCCCAACAAACTTCCACAAAATAAATAAAAATAAAAAACTAATCGACAAATTCCTTGATGTTTGTCAACTGAAATTCATAACATCACAAGTTAAGACTGGGTCATCTATCTTCATTTTTGTTCTGACATTTTGGTGTATGGTTGTGGCCATCATTGTTTTTGTGAAAACCAATTGTTCTTCGTGGTTTTAACTTGTCCATACTTGTGAATTAAAAGTTTCTTTGTTTGTGTTTATGGATTATTTATTAGTTTATTTCAATTTTATAAGTGACAGTATCTTGGATGCCTCCATTTGCTTTCATATTTTTGTTAAGGATAATTTTGTCATTGGATTTTTACCCTAAACCAGTTTGACACGTCAAATTCGACATGTCAAGCTACAAATTATCCACTCAGCAAATTAAATGGGTCCCATAAGTCCTATTTGTGTTTTCGGCGAGCCACGTAGGACGGAGGCACTTGAATGAAAAAAAAAATTTACCGGTTCAAAAACTTGATTGCAAACGTTTTCTATTGAGACACTGAAATAGAAATTTTTGAAGAGTTCAGACACTAAATTTATAATTAAGCCTATTAATTAAATCTTAAATTTATTAATAATAAATTAATAACTAGTAGCTTTGGTATAATGAAGGCCATAGTGTGATTGAACATCGAAAGATTTTTTGAGAACCAAGTTAGGTTCTTGCCCAACTAAGGAAGAAGAGCAAAAATTGGAATTATGGACTTAGAATCGCACTTAAAGAAGAGAGAGAGAGTCATTGAGGCTTGAGAATATTCAATCAAGCCACAAGAGGTGAGAAAATGCGAGAGGAAGTGCCTTTTTATAAGCAAAAAGGGTTGCCTAGTGCCCTAGTTGGTACCGACCACCTTGCGGCAGTACTGAACACCCTCATTTTTGTACTAACGGTAGCCTCTCTGGTAGCCTTGGCTGGCACCGACTAGGTGGTCTGTACCTACCAAGGCAGTTTATGCCTTTGCCCTTTTTTGCCTGATTTGAGTCCTTTGCCTTTCGAAGGTCTATTCGAGGTCCAAACGATGTCTGATTGAGATAATTCTCACACCATTGAAACCATATCAAAATTTCCTAAGGCTCGATGCTAAAATCATGGTTAACAGCCCCCATCAAACATAAATGAAAATGAAATGGTACTTATGTAGGCATAAATATTATATACGTGTAAATGAGCTAGTTAAAAATAAATCGACATTATGGCAAAGGCCTGAAAGATATGCAAAGCCAACATTTTTATAGTAGATAGAGGTGAGGGGGCTCCCTTTTTAGAAATATTTTTTAAAATTAGGAAATTCATCGAATTATTTTTAAAGATTCACATCAGAATAGTGCAAGCTGATGAAAGTTACTTTGAAAAAAAAAAGAAAGTCAAATTGGGCTAGTTTCCCATGTTAAATAAAAAGCAACTAAATCTAGTATGAGTTGGTGATCAAAACGTATATGGATAGAACTTATAGCGGGGTCTCAAAAAACAAGTTTATGTTGGGCCATTATACTTTTTTTTGGGTTCATTAGGGTCTTTTTTGGATCTTGAAAAAAATTTGATAGATTTATTTCCATCTTAGCAAATAATTTTTTTTTTCCACAAAGGATCGAGGTAATTTTTATTGGAGGGGCCTGAATTATAGGGGTAATCACTTAATAGGGTATCATCTTCAATTTGTATCTATAAAATGTCCAAACTCTCCAATTCGTAACAGTAAAATGCCTTTCGCCGCAATTGTGAAATTTCGATAGCCGAATTGCTACATATTTTACGCATGGCATTTTTAATCCTTTTATTTTTTTCCATGTCAGCATAGTTCCAAAACCCAAAACACAATATTGTTGGAAATCGCCTGGCCAGAGACAGTGGTCGTGCTCGCCGAAAAGGCAACTGGAGGTGGATGGCAGAATTGTCAGTGTCGGGGAAGGGATCAGATCGACTGGTCTTTAACTAGTCTCCCGAAAAATGGATAGGAAGCACGCTGGCTTCAACGTTTCTCTGCTACGTCACTAAGAGAGAGAGAGAGAGAGAGAGAGAGCTTTCAAGCTACATCATCGTCGGAGAGGAACTGTAGTCGACCAATCACACAAGGCTCGCCAAAAAAATAAGGAGGAGAGAGAGAGAAAGGAGTGAGCAGCCGATCAAAAATCATAGCTCCTCTTGCTCGAGGCGCTGAAACAGTAAGCAAAAGGGCATAGAGATGGAACAACACTGTATTGGTGAGGAGGAGACAGTGACAACTGGTCTAACGTTGGTCATCCAAGGCGGTGGCTGGAAAATCGAAGAGGGAGAGGGAGAGATAGAGAGAGATTTATGTCCCTAAACCAGGAGAGAAGAAAGAAAAAGAGAGGAAACTGATTGCTGAGATGGAGGAGAGAGAAAAATGCTGACATAAAAAATAAGAGAGTTAAAAATGCTAAGCGTGAAATACTTGGCAATCCGGCTATTGAAATTTCACAATTGCAGCGAAAGGCATTTTACTGTTACGAATTGGGGAGTTTAGGCATTTTACAAATACAAATTAAATATGGTACCCCATTAAGTGATTATCCCTATAGTTCAGGCCCCTCCAATGAAAATTATCCCAAAGGATCATGATGCCAAGAGAAGGTCTTTTTAGTTTTCATGTTCCAAGATTATCCAAACCGAATAAAATTAGTTTTGTTTGTCTAAATCAGATATTCCAAACCAAATTAGTCATTTTGGATTTAAAATAAATTCGGGCAATTGTATATTGCAATTGAACCAAAAATCTTACCAAAATGAGTCGGTTTAGTTTGGTTCTCAATTAGTGTCACTCTCTAAGCCTGATCACTGGAGAAATTATCTGATTTGGATCGAACCACTTTCACCCCGCGCTTTATTGGCAAGATCCGCATGGTTTGTCCTATAGTTGAAAAAAGGAATTTCACAGGAGATCAGCTATCCTAGTACTTTCTTAAGCGAGTACGCTTTATTCTGAAGTTCTTCCAACTGGCCGTGCCATCCCATCAAAAGGCACCTCTGATCATTAGTTTTTTATTTTAATGTATGATTCAATTCATCCACGTGCTCAACATTTTATTATCCTAGCTACTCTCGTCATTCTAGACGCCTATCATGAGTTTTGCTCTATCCGCCTTCTTCAGAACACTTTGTCGAGTTCAGATGTCACAGTTAAAAACTGAGAATTGCTCACCCCTAGTAATACATACTCAAGTCTAAATAAGGTTTAATTGAACATAAAAAATGAAGTTTGTGTTGAAATCCAACTGAAAACTTAATTTTGAATACACTGTGTATGGGCCGTAGTTTCAAGGGATAAATTAAATTTTTTTTTTTTTCGGCAAAACGTTATTTCTAGTCATTCATGCATATATTTTTAATGTATAAAACTTAATTTGACTTAAATGTAGGCTGAATAAATCCATTACCTCTGTATTTGCAAAAAAAAAAAAAAGTCTTTTGATCATTTAAACTTTCAAAATGATCTTTTGACCATTAGACTCTTTTTCTTGTAATTTATGCACTTCTGGCTAAAGACAGATTGCCTGAGTACAAACCACGTAAGTTGATATGGAAAAAGACCATTGCTTTGGTAGTGCAAAAATTATAAAAAAAAAAAGAGTCTAGAGGGCCAAAATGTCATTTTAAAAATGAGGTTGGCCAATAGATTTTTTCGCACAAGTATAGAAGACAATAGATATATTTAGCCATTATTTCACAAATTATATGACATATAAAATTTACCACGTAAGATAATTGTGAGAAAAAAAATAATTATTTGGTCAATGCATTAAATAAAAAAACATGTCTAGAGAGTCAAAAGATTACTTTAAAAGTTAAAGTAATTAAAAGATTTTTTTATAAATAAAAAAAGTAATTTATGCATTTAGTTGATGATGTGATTAATTTTAGCAAATATATATCACACTCCAATCTTAAGTAGTCAAGCCTGTATAAATTATAAAAAAATAAATTTTTATTATTAAAAAATTATTTTAAAAATTGAGATGATCGAAATATTTTTTTTATATAAATATAAAGGTAAATTTACAAATATAATAACCTTTGATCGAGACAGAATGCGTCAATCTGACACGACATCGCCTTTGTTGTGAAGCTGAGGTGAAATCATATTCTCTAAACGTTTACAATACGGAAAATATTTTAAATTACAAAAAGAAAATCTTGAAATCCCACCGCCTCGATTCGAAATTAAACAATCTAAAGAACGATTAGTTAGTTTTTTTTAATTTAATATTGCCTGCCAACTGATGCTGTGTGCTATTTATTAATTTATATAATATAATACCGAGAACATTTTACATGCATCGCAAGCAATAGTGCTGTTTCTTTTTTAATATTCTTTTGTTTAAAAAATTATTTAAGCTTATTGTTTTAATATGAATTTTTCAGATGATTAAAATTAAAATATTGATAATAGCTTCTAAACAGATTCTCTAAATTATAAAGTTGTAGCACTCCTCCCTCGGCTATCCTTTTATCTCTAAAGACAAACTAAAATTAATTAAATTTAAAGATCGTCAAAACACGCAGGGTCTAAGCACAAAAAAATTAAATGTCTAATTTTATTTTTTTTACCATTTTTTCTCGCTAACCATGCACCATTAAAGTACAGACTCATATCAACTAAGAGCATTTTAAAATTTTTTTCAATTTTATCATTTTTCAGAGTTTCAAGTAAAATTTTTTATTCAAAAAAAAAACATCTTAAATGGAAATTTTATCTAAATGACTTACTTTTAGAAAATAACATACCTTTGAAAACTATTTTCCAAGGTAAATGTTTTCCCTCAAGAATATTTTTTAAATAATTTATTTTCTATTGTTTAGTTGCAATATTGAAAATTAATTAAAAATTTTATTTTGTCATTTTGTACCTTTAACTCATTAAAATATTTATATAAGTCGTTCATTTAATAAATAATTATAAAAGTTATTATGAAAAAAATAATTATTTATCATATTTAAATTTAAAAACCTTGCAAACATTTTAGAACATTCAAAAAATAAATAACAAACAAACAAAATGAGATAAAGAAAGTATTAAAATTTTTAACTCATAAAACTATAAAAATGTTAATAATAATAGAAGTTTCATATTTTAAAATTTTTGTTGTTGCATATGAGAAAAATGTTAAATTATGAAAGTGATCGATTACCTGTGGTGATGGCTATCGCTAAACGTTGATTGATGACCGTGGCTACCGATAATTATTATATTAAAAAATATGTATTTATAAGGTTGTAATAAGTTTATTAACTTCAAAAAAAAAAGTTTTACTCTCTTAAAATAAAAAGTTATTTTTCTTAAAAAATAACTTAAATTTTCTTTGACCAGAAAAATATTTTCTATTAACTTATTTTCCTAAGCACTCCAAAAAACAAAAAATTATGAAAAATATTGATCTGTAAATTATTTTATAGAAACAAACGAAGTTGAAGAGATTAAATAAAATATTAATATGTTATTCTAAATTTATCTATGTCTAGATATCTCCACCAAATTTTATCTCTCTTAATTACAAAAAAGGTTACTTAAACAGTAATTTAATTAATTAGTTTTATTTTTTCCAAAATTGAGGTAACCCAATTCTTTTAAAAATTTTAAAAAGTGTTACAATTAACAGAATGCAAAGTATTATTAACACTATAATTAAAATAATATTTTTATGAGTTTATATGGCTTGTGGGGTATGTTTGTACAAAGAATCTGAATTATTACCTCTGTCCCTAAAAACTAATTTATCTTTTTTTTTATTCATTTTAAAATATAGTCCATTTTTTTATTTTTTATTATCTTTAATTCTTAAATCGTTGATTATACCTTTATTAAATGTTATCTTATTTTGAATAATTTCAATTAATTCTTACTTATTATTTTAATATAATAATTGTTCATATATTATTTAATACCGATATAATACAAAATTATGTGAATAAAATTAGTGTTGACTTTGTCTTTTTCTTAAAAAAACAATGTTTTTATATATTTTTTTATTTTTTATCGAAGATTACAACAATATCTGTAGACTTCTAAGCTGCGATACAAATACATGTTCTGCTACCAAGAGTTCTAATATGTTAGAAGCTTCTTGCTGAGCCTTTGTATTAGAGCATCCATCTTGAAGGGGCTAAGTAGTTTTTGTCTTATTGATTTCCTAGTGAAAACTATGGACACTAAGGTCATTTCTTCTGGAATCCATTATTTTAACCTTACAAAAAGTTATATAAGGCCAAAATCTGAACTGTTCACACCTGTCGGAAGTCTTAACCTGCGAGGATGTTTCAGTTATTGACTTGAATCGTCTTGATAGAGCATAGATTGTCAAAAAAATCGATGACGCTTGTACAAAGTTTAGATTTTTCCAAGTAAATTTTTTTGGGCATTTTATTAAGTGGTACCCATAAAGGTTTTTTGTTTTTATTCGTTGAGAGTGGCTTCCCTTTTTCTCATTAAATTGGTACAATCTGTTGTAGTCAAATATTTTTAGCCTCAAATCTCTTATTTCGATATAAGTAGTAAAAATTCGTATAGTCAAGAAATTTTTGAACCTCAAATCTCTCGTTCTCGTATAAATGAGAAAACTAACTATAATACTTACTTGAAAAGAAGCAGGTAACCAATCATGAGTCTCCTCATAAGAAATGGAGAGGATGGTAGGAGTGGCTAGTGAGTTCTTTAGATTGCCTGTGGAGGAGAAGCTGAAGCTATACTCAGATGACCCATCAAAAACAATGAGACCCTCTACAAGTTTCAATGTTAATAAAGAGAAAGTGGAAAACTGGAGAGACTATCTTAGACTTCATTGCTATCCTCTTGACAAATATGTGCCTGAGTGGCTTAAGTTCGATGCTAAATCGTTAAAAAAAATTAAAAAATTTACGGATAATTTTAATTGTATTCTAAATTTAATTTTTTTTTTAATATTCTCAACTCTAAACAATAACATCCTAATTTCATATGTACCTAATTTAACGAACAAAATATTATTTTCATGAGATAAATATTTCTATTTATTTATATACATATTAAAATAAAAAACAATCTATTCATCTTAAAAATAAAATACTTTTATTTATTTATATAATATTGGCGACAAGTAATTAATGAATAGAGCCTATTTTTGTAAGAGATTTAACTTAGGTATAATTTTAATAAACCCTAATTAAAATTAGTGTTTTTGTAACTAAAATAAAAATTCAGACATTAGAAAAAAAAAAATTTAGAATATAATTAAAACTATTCGGAGAATTAGAGTTGTTTTAACGATTTAATGTAAGTTTGACGTGAAAAATATCCTAAACGTTATCCGCATTTCCCAACCGATCTAACAACCAAAAATATATCATTTTTTATTATTTTATTTTAAAATATAAATTATTTTAAAAAATAATAAGTGATGTTTATCATTCTTATTTATATTAAATATAATAAATACTTTTACAAATAATCATGTTTTGAGATAAACGACAATATAATTAAATTAGTGTTTATAATCCGAGAAAATCAATTGCTTTTTTTAATTTTTATGTAAAAATTTTGAAGAATTTATATTTTGAGACAGATTGATATGTTTATATTATATATATAATTAGTCTATGTGGTTTAGACTGATTTGGGTCCAGTCCGTGTGAAGAAAATCAAACATCTTTCAATATAATTCTAACATCCTCTAACATTTAGTTATATATTGGTTGGGGTAGGACTGGCGACGTAATGACACAAATCCGTGTTGACGTAAGCGAAAGAATCAAGGACAGATCTATGATCAATTGGCGGTGAGAGCGAGGGAGCGGTGTACTCTATCCGATCACCGTCCTACAGTTATACGAAACAATTTAATAAAACGCACAAATTTCGTCAGATTTATTGATTTAGTCTTGTAATATTTTAAAATTACCAATCATTTAAAATTAATTTTTGCAATATTGGGAAATAAAAATTTGTATATTACTGAGCTTCATAAAATATTTATTTTAAATAATAGCATAATTTTCATTAAATTAAAAAATCAAATTATTAATAATAATTAAAACTTAATTTCTTTGTTCAGTTAGTAACCTAAATTGGACATATGAAATATTAATCATATTCCCAAAAGAAAATAAAAATCAAAAAATTATAAATTTATAAAAGTATAGCAGTTATTATCATGTTTGAAAAAAAGAATACTTTTTCGTAATATACAATATACGATTGTTGTGCCAATCCATGACCACTAAAACGATCACGTTTAATATACCAAAGCATTCAAATCAGTGGGACAGAGTTGTCTACGAAGACTTGATATTGTAGTCTTCTCCTTAATAATTCATTATTGTTTGTGGGAAGAAGTTGATTTTGGTACATCAATAGATAAGTTATATGTGGGGAAGAAAGCGTTACATGCGGACGAAACTACATCAATAGATAATTCCCCACCGTTGACGAAACTGCTTCTTGTGTGCTCATTCCTCGCATCATCGTTCCGTTCATATTTATTATAATAAGTTTATTAACTTCAGGAAAAAAATTTTACTCTCTTGAAATAGAAAGTCATTTTTTAAAAAAAAAACTTAAATTTCCTTTGTTCAAAAAAATATTTTTATTAATTTATTTTTCTAAATGCCTCAAAGAATGAAAAATATTTATTTATAAATTATTTTACGAAAATAAATGGAATCGAAGAGATAAAGATGGAGTATTAATGTCTTATTTTAACTTTATCTATGTCCAAATATCTCTTTTAATTATAAAAAAGTTACTTAAACTGTAATTTGTAAATTACTTTTATTTTTTCCAAAATTGAGGTAACCCAATCATTTTTTCAATTCATTTAAAAATTTTAGAAATCGTTACAATTAACAGAATGCAAGTATTATTAACACTATAATTAAAATAATGTTTTATATGGCTTGTGGCGTGTGTTAGTACAAAGAATCTTAATTATTACTTTCGTCTAAAAGAAATAATTCATCTCTTTTTTTATATTCGTTTTAAAATATGGTTTGCTTTTTTTTTTTTTTAATTCTTAAATTTTATTATATTTTTATTAAATGTTATCTTATTTTGAATAATCGTAGCTAATTATCACTTATTATTCTAATATAATAATTGTGCATATATTATTTAAATATAATAAAAAATTATATAAATAAAATTATTATTTAAACATAATAATTGTTACTAGGTGAATTATATTTTTTAAAGGAGAAAATAGCACACTTCATTAAAAATTAGCGTTGACTTTGTCTTTTTCTTAAAAAACAATGTTTTTATATTTTTTTTTTTTGCTTTTTATGTGAAAGTACAACGGCATCTGTTGACGTGCTACATAAGACCTGCGATATAAATACACATTCTCGTAATAAGAGTTCTAATATGTTAGAAGCTTCTTGGTGAGCTTTAGTATTAGAGCATCTATCTTGAAGGCGCTAAGTAGGTTTTGTCTTAGCACCCTATTCTTATACTAATTTGTTTATTGATTTCCTCATAAAAACCATGGACACCAAGGTCCTTTCTTCTGGCATCAACTACTCTAACCTTCCAGAAAGCTACATAAGACCAGAATCTGAACGTCCACGCCTGTCGGAAGTTTTAACCTGCGAGAACGTTCCAATTATTGAATTGAGTCATCTTAACAGAGCACAAATTGTCAAAAAAATCGGTGATGCCTGCACAGAGTTCGGATTTTTCCAGGTAAACTTTTTTGGACATTTTATTAAGTGGTATCACAAAGGTCTTTTGTTTTTATTCGTTGAAAGTATCTTCCCTTTTTCTCATTAAACTCTGATAGTCAAAGATTTTTAACTTAAAATCTCTCATTTCGGCATAAATAGTAAGAATTTGCATAGTCAAAAAATTTTTAAATCTCAGATCTTTCGTTCTCGTATAAGTGAGAAGATTAATTATAACACTTACCTGGAATTAAGCAGGTAACCAATCATGGAGTTTCCTTAGAAAAAATGGAGAGGATGGTAGGAGTGGCTAGTGAGTTCTTTAGATTGCCTGTGGAGGAGAAGCTGAAGCTATACTCAGATGACCCATCAAAAACAGTGAGACTCTCTACAAGTTTCAATGTGAATAAAGAGAAAGTGCATAACTGGAGAGACTATCTAAGACTTCATTGCTATCCTCTTGACAAATATGTGACTGAGTGGCCTTCTAATCCTCCTCCATTCAAGTAAGACTTTTATTTTCTTTTTCCTTTTCTCTCTCCTCTCTTTTAGATATGCTAGAGATACAGTGTGTTTGAATATGAGATGCTCAAAACCTGCCACGTACATTGTTTGTCTTATTATTTGAAGTTTTTGCGTTCATACCGGCAATAAAATATAAAAAATGGACTTGGGTTGACTTTGCTGCTGGGACTTTTAGCCAACAGTATTCCACCCTCAGATCTGTTTTTCTTTTTTTCTTTTTTTTTTTTTTAATATTTTAAATTTTACTAAGAACTCTTGCAACTGAAAACTTCATATTTTATTTTATAAAGACATTCTGTTTTTAGGGGGTAAACCTAAAAAATTGAGTCAATTATAACATTAAATTTAATATAATAATCTAAGATTAATTTAATATAATTTTCATCAATACAAATTGCACATTTTATTTGACGATATCATTTTTAAAAATTTCTAGATGAATAAAAAAATTATATATTTAAGAAGTTGGGTACGTAGGTCATATTAGTTAAAAAAACGTTACTTATACATAACATTTTAAAAATAAGAAAAAATAATTAATTAGTTCTTGAGTTATAATTAAATTAATACATAGAAATTTTTATATTAAAAAATTAATTATAAGATCTTCGTTGACGCTGGCCCTTCTTTTCAAAATAGCCGTTTTTAACTAAGTAATTAGTACCTAAATTGTAATCAAACTAATAATAATAATCCTAACTCATAATTATCACTATCGCTTTGGAATTTTGTTTATGATTTCTGTTAATACTTTGTTCCTTCTGTTTTGGATGAAATAATTAAAATCTTAATAAAATAATAATTTAGAAATTTGATAATCAATTTTTGAAAATATAAGTTATTGATTATAACTTTGAGATCAATTTATTATTTTTCTTAAAAAAATAACCCAAGAAAAAATCTAATACTTAGCTTAAAAGTTAAAAAAAAATTGGCAATAGCTTAAAGGGGAAATAAATTTATTTATTTATTTATTTTAATCTCATAAAACATAAAACCTTCCTCGAGCTTAAATGATAAAACCATGCACTTATGATATGAATAACATGATGAGATGAATGAAAGGAAAGAAAATATAGAGAAAAATAAGGAGAAGAGAGTAATTTCAAACTATAATTTTTCTTTACATCCTCTGTCATTCAATCTATTACCTTTGCCTTTTGTAAAGAATAAAAATTCAACTTTCATCCTTATTTTCTTTCTTATATTCCCTCTTCCAAACGTCAAACCGTCTAGAATGAACAACACATTCTCTCAATTCTTTTATTTTTTTTTTCTCCCCCTCTCCTTCATTTATGCAAATTATGTCTCTTACACTAAATTCCTGGTAACTTGTTATAATTATTAATCAGAGACTCTGGTTGGATAAATTAGTAAAAAGAAAAAGAAATTTTGTTTCCTATCCTTTTTTTTAAATGAAAGTTTATTTATAAAGAATATATATATCATAATATTTCTATATTAATAAAAAAAATATAAATATTAACAATCCAAGGAAACAGAGATTGACTTTTCGTGTAAAAACCAATCAGTTTTCGAAAGAAAACTTTATACTAACTTCTTCCTTTTTGGAATTTGCTACACGTGATGCTCGCAAAAATACTTACCGAACGACGAGATAAGATCTAAAATATCCAAGCAACAGGAATCAATGAAATCTTACTTATTTATTAAATATGGTTATAGATTTAAGCTGAATTATAGGTAAAATCTTTGCTGTGCTGGCGACTTTCCCATGTGTGCTCACGTGGCTTCCCATGTTATTCAACGACAAATCAAACTTTGTTTTTGCCTTTTTTTTTTTCTCTTAATAATAATAATAATAATTATTATTATTATATGGTTAAGTCATAAATTAAAACTAGAACAGCCAAAACGGATGGACTACAACATATTATAACTAAAAAGATTCGGTTTTGAATCCAACCAGTCCAAAAATTTTGTTCTCAAGTGCGGTTGTTGGTATCTCATGGAGTCCCTTTTTAGGAAGGGCGTGGGGTCTGCTAATCAAACATTTTGTTCTCAAGCGCTTCGTTTGTTTCCTAAAAAGGTCCTATAAAAGATAATGAAAATATCACTTTTTATTTGATGATAATATTACTAAAAATTTACTATTTAATCCCTGCATTTTGATCAAATCAACAATTTCATCCATATATTTTGATTAAATTATTATGACGTCCCTGCATTTGCTTCCCTCTCATTATATGATTTTTCCATTCAAAAATAACACTTTTTCAGCACCCATGTCACGGGACCCTAGAAGTATATATTAAAAAAATTTTCATTTCTCACCCATATCTCTCTCTCTCTCTCTCTCCAAACTACTTAGCAGAATGAGACTACTAAGTATTATAATTTATAAAATTTAATTAATTTACTGTAGAATTTGATCCAATTAATCAAATCCAAGAAGCTCTGCCATCAAATATCAAAAGTAAACATTCTTCATTTCAACATGCTTGGCATTAATAAGAACAACTCCAATGAAATTGTGGATTGTGACTTATCTAATTATCAAATTAGAAAAATGGACAGTTGAATAATAATATCTTTTTCAATACTATTGTCTATTCAATTTGAACTGATGTGTAAGGAGAAAAAAGTAGACACTGTGAACCACATACTCTATTGTTCAAAAACTCTATTAGACAATATGACTCAACTATTTTTTTTTTACTATTAATTTTATTTTTCTTTTCCACTGTCTTTTCTTCACCCTCAATTTATTTCTTCTCAATGCTGAACCTATAGATTTTATTTTAATTAGATATAATTTTAAAAAATCTTATTTCGGTTAAGATGCATTAGAGGGTCCTTTTTCATATTCAATATACACAAATACATTTATAGCCGAATCATTGTTAACATCTTCTGTTTAATATGCTGCATAAGTCTCTCAATCCACAATCACATTAGAATTACTCTAAGATTCTATAAAGAACAAGTTATGTTTGACCAAACATACCTCTTTAAAATGGCCATAGCTACTACCATCATTGTTTCTTTCTTCCTCTCCTTCTGCAACTACCTTTGCTTGAAAAACCATTCATATATGATTAAAAGTCTAAAACACCCTTTTATCTTCTCAATAAAATTGACGCAAATATGAAAGCCACATAGGGACCATTGGCTCTTGGAGATTAGGCCATGTGATCAAATAGACACAGTGGGTGTCGAAGGTGTGGGTCCACTGGACGGTGGTGCCCGGCCTTGTAACCTATCACTGGACGGGATATTTGCAATTCACTCTTTTGTACTCCACATTTATTATCTTTAGGATTGAGTAGACCGAAAAAAATCTTTTACTTCTATTTCTTTTCATTTTAATCAGCCCTTATTTGATTATTTTAATCATTTTTTATCTGTAATTCACATGTCAGATTAATTCAGATTTGCACCGAGCAAACTTATGAAAAATAACAAAATACTCCATTTCTCTCTTAAATATTTAGAAAGACTATATCAAATCCTAAACTTGAGACTTTGGTTAAAAGAGAAATGATTTCTCTCATCTTATCTCACTTTTTGTTGGCTTTTATTTTTTTGTTAAATTAAAAAAAAATCTTTATTTTTTTTTTTGTTTAGGTATTAGGAAGCACAATAGGTTGAAAAGGAGTAACTCCTTAGATCACTAAATTGAAAAAAATTATTTTGGTCATAATTCAAAAATAAAATCTCTCACTCATCGTATAAAAATACCAATCAGATCATATATAGTTAATAAATAAATCCTTACTTTGTTTGTTTTCAAGATGATAAAAATTTTAATTTTTTAAATTTTCTAAAGTAAATTTATTTTTGAATAAGTCATATTTATTTTACTATAAAAACTATATTTTGTTCTCAATTTAATTAGAATTATCTTTATTTCATTGCAAGATAATAATTATGAGATACATCCTAAGCATTTTTTCTTTATGATATATCTTAAAATGTTATAAAATAGTATTTTATTAAAATATAACTTTAATTTGTTTAAATATTTAAAATTACAACTTTTATGCAATGATATTTTCATAAGTTTATATTTAATTTTATCTTCTAATATCATCAAACCTATCAACACAAACTTCATCTTTTTCACAAACATAAAAAAAAGTCTTTTTTTTTTTTTTATTTTACCAAACGCTGCCTTACCTTATCTCACTTGACTTTAAATATTTTCTACAACTTCGGCTTGAGTTTGCTGCTAAACCTTTAAAAAAACTCTAAACTTTATGGATAATTTCAAAAGAATAAAACTAACAACTACGGCTTCAGTTTAATGCTATATCGTTTAAAAAATTAAAAATTTATAGATAATTTTAATTGTATTTTAAATTTAATTTTTTTCTTAATATTTTTAATTCTAGGCGATAATTTGACATGCATCTAATTTAATGAATAAAATATTATTTTTATGAGATAAATATTTTTATTTATTTATACACATATTAAAATAAAAAATAATTTTTTCATTTTAAAAATAAAATATTTTTTATTAATTTATATAATATTGACAATAAGTAATGATTCTCTAAAAATAAACTTACGTATAATTTTAATAAGCCCTAACTAAAATCCCATGCTTAAAAAATAGCAAAATAAAAACCTAAACTAATATTCTGTGATTATAATTAACTAAAATTTATTATTTTATTTGGCTTTTTATAAATTTAAATTCCTAATCAATATTAATCATAGTATTGTTAACCAGTGAATTTTTGATTAATTTGAAAACAAAAGAGTACATAAGTCTAATAAAAATAATATTTTATTTATTAAATTAGATAAAATTTAAAAATAATATTATCTTTATTTACATTAAATATAATAATTAATTTTACAAGTAAATATGTTTTGAGATAAACATAATTTGATCAAATTAGCTGTAATTTTATTATAATTTAAAAAAATTAATTAATTATTTAATTTTTTTGTAAAAATTTTAAACAATTTATGTTGATATTATATATATATATATATATATAATCGGTCTATTTGGTTTAGACTGATTTGGGTCCAGCCCGTGTGAAGAAAATCAACATCTTTCAATATATTTCTAACATCTTTTAACATTAATTATATTGGATGGGGTAGGAATGGGGACGTAAGCACCCAAATCCGTGTTGACGTAAGCAAAAGGATGAAGGACAGATCTATGATTGATTGGCGGTGAGAGTAAGGGAGAGGTGTACTCTATCCGGTCACAGTCCCGCAGTTATACGAAACAATTTAATAAACGCACAATTGTCGGTTTCCTCGCTGTTTGCTCAGAATTAACTCCCAATTAAAATTAATTTTTGTAATATTGGGAAATAAAAATTCGTATATTAGTGAGCTTCATAAAATATTTATTTTTCAGTAGTAACATAATTTTTATTAAATTAAAAATCAAATTATAATAATTAAAATAAATAAAATTAAAATTTATCTATTTGCTCAATTGATAACTCAGGTTGGACATATAAAAAGAGCTTTAGGATTTGATCTAATTAAATATATATGCAGAGAGAGTGAAAAATTTTAACTGTGCCTAAACTCCAACTGAATTAGTTAATTTCTCGTAATTGGGTCCAGATGCCGTAGTTTACAAAAATAAAAAAAAAATCATCGATCATATTATTATAAAGTTAAATTATGTTTTACTCTCTCCATTACATAGTTTAAACATATTTAATTAAATTAGTTTATCTATAATTTTTTTTCTTATTTTTCGATATATATATATATATATCCTTAAAGACTTGAAAGATTGTATATTGATACTTCTTTGAAATTTTCTAAAAAGATAAATGATTAGTATATCAATATTTTAAAATTAATTATCTCAAAAAATTTTTCATTATCTATTAAATTCAACTAATTATTTTATAGGAAAAAAAAACACATTTTAAAAAATATAAAATAACTATTATTTTTGGACATCCAAAAAGAAAATTGATTCTATAATTTTTGGACGGAGTGATTCTGATAAATTGTAGTAATATTTGAAATATTAATCATATTCTCAAAAGAAAATAAAAATAAAAATTTTTTTTTTTGAAAGCGTCAATTATTTGATGTTAGCAATGTACGATTGTTGTGCCAGTCCATGACCAATAAAACGATCACGTTTAATATACAAAAGCATTCAAATCAGTGGGACAGAGTTGTCTACGAACACTTGCTATTGTAGTAGTCTTCTTCTTAATAATTCATTATTGTTTGTTTGTGGGAAGAAGTTGATTTTGGTACGTTAATAGATAAGTTCTATGTGGGGAAGAAAGCGTTAAATGTGGACTTGTTTTCAAATCTTGTGTGCTCATTCCTCTTGTCATCATCGTTCCGTTCACATTCATTGGTGAGAGTGGTTACTCTCTTCCTAATTAATTATTATATTTCAATTTTGTTGCGAGTAGTCTAGAAATAATAGAAAAACTAATTTTGAAGGATACATTCGTCAATATTATCTGTCTTATGTGTTCTATTAATAATTATTTGGTGTTCTATTAGCCATTACCTTTTTATTTATAGAGAAATTTAAATTAGAAGTGTTTGGTTAAAATAAATATTTAATTAGCTGTTTATTTTAAAATAATAAAAAAAGATTTTAATTGTTTAATTAGTTGAATTGCGCAGAACAAAAATGGACTATGATTGTAAACCAAAAAATTTGTGTGTTCGGTAACGGTTTTATAATATTCAATTTAGAGGTTAAGATAGCGTCTATCTAACATTTAGTATTTAGCGTCTCATCGAAAACTACTTAAACAACTAATAAAAAAATACTACTAAAACAGTTAATTTTACCAAACAAACTCTAAAATTATAAGGTTTTATAAAGAGTCCCTTCAACTCGAACAGCTACCCAAAAACTAAATTATTGAATGTTAAATTTGTAAAACTATAGTGTGAATAGTTATAAAGACATGATATAACATGAAAATTTTCATGTAGGGAGATTGTGAGTAATTACTGTAAAGAAGTTCGAGAACTTGGATTTCGGTTACAAGAACTAATTTCGGAGAGCTTAGGGCTTGAAAAGGATCATATAAAGAATGTATTAGGAGAACAAGGACAACATATGGCTGTGAACTATTACCCACCTTGTCCTGAGCCAGAGTTAACATATGGATTACCTGGACACACAGACCCCAATGCCCTTACAATTTTGCTTCAAGATCTGGAAGTCGCAGGCCTTCAAGTTCTTAAAGATGGCAAGTGGCTTGCTGTTAATCCTCACCCTAATGCTTTTGTCATTAATATTGGTGATCAATTGCAGGTAATCATCCATTTTTCTTATCTTAATATTCGAATTTGGTTGAAGTTATAGTTGAGATTTAATTGTTAAAATGCTGCTTTATTTATTTATTAGAAAGCCTAATAGATTGAAATAATATTATGAAACTCGAGACTCTTCATTCCTCATATAAGAGAAAAGACTAATTAGATTACACTCGAATGGCTTTGTGATCGCTAATTGTTAATAGTTAACTGCCACTAATGAACATAAAAATAATAACAATGAGTGATTGCAGGCACTAAGCAATGGGAGGTACAAAAGTGTATGGCACCGAGCCATTGTTAATAGTGAGAAAGCTAGGATGTCAGTGGCTTCCTTCCTTTGCCCGCAAGATGATGCATTGATTAGCCCAGCCAAACCTCTCACACAGGATGGAAGTGGAGCCGTATACAAGGATTTCACATATGCTGAATATTACAAGAAATTTTGGAGCAGGAATTTGGATCAAGAGCATTGTTTGGAACTCTTCAAGAATTAATAACTAAATCCTTTCTAATTGCCTTTGTGACCTTCTATAAAATTGTCAATTAATAAAGCAGGAGCCTTTTGGCTAAGGGTAGTCAGAGATTGTGTCTTCCCCTTGAATGCAAAAAAGAAAAAAGGAAATAAATAAATAAATAAAAAAAAGACTGCATATTGCATGTGTTGTAATAAGCATCATTAGTATTTAATTGTTGGACAATTGAATTATTCTTTTGGTGATTATGAGATTATTCATTAATTATGTTGATTTGACTTTCATTTTATGTAGTATGAAATTATTTAACTGTAATGGTTTTTGTATGCTGGAAATAGAACTATTTTATTATTTATTTCGTTGGGGTTGAAGTTGCACGATTGTGCATAAGGTTAGGGCTAATAGAATGAAGTTTTTATTATCTGATTTTATTTCCGATTGCCAAAGTGTCTTTGAACCATGACTAGCAATTACAGATTCTATGAGATTATGCATTTTCTAAACCGGAAAACGAATCGAAAAGATAGATCCAATCAAACAAGAAAATAGGATTTTGGAAAGGGATTATGAAAAATGGATTCAAAATACATGTGCAAGCAAAAACTGACATAAATAAGGTGTATGACAATTTTTACGGAGAAGTATATGAAAATTGAGTGGTAAAGATAATGAATAAGATTACTTCAATCATTTATAATATTTTGCATAATGGCTGCAACCAAAGATTAATTACTCAAAATCAAGGTTTGAGACAGGGAGATCCACTATCTCATATTTGTTCATAATTTGTGTGGGAGAGCTCTCGGCTTTGCTTCAAAAATTTGAAAGGGCTGGTCGACTTCATGAGTATTAGGTGGTTCGGGCTGCTCCTTTGCTTTTGCAGATGATGCTTTTTACTTTTTCCAAGCGATGATTCCAGAGGCACTTGTAATTAAACATTGCCTTCAACTATACCAGCATGATTTACGGATATTGGTCAATTTTGGAAAGTCAAATATCTTTTTTAGTTCTAATATTAGGTATAGTATGAAGGAGGATATTTATTGATTGGTAGGTGTTAACCATGTTGCTCAAAATTCTACATATTTGAGGTTGCCGTCCATTGTGGGGAATCGTAAGAAAGAAGTTTTTTCATATGTGATTGACAAAGTAGCTAGAAGATTGGGAGGATAGAAGAGGAAGCTATTGTCGCATGTTGGAAGGAGATATTACTGAATTCCACTGTGTGCAAAAATGGCAAAATTAGCTTGACCTGATGGATATGCACCCGATTCAAACCCAGTTAAACCCGATTTTTAGGATTTTGACCAGGTTTGGATAAAATCCGAAATTTTATTTTGGATATGGTATGGTATTGGTGTTGTTATTATAAATCCAAACCTGATATTGAATTCGAACTGAACTTTTGGATTTGGATAATATCCAAACCCTAAAAGGTTTGAAAATTAATTATTTTCTTTAAATTGTAATATAAAATATTTAATAAAATAAAATAATTATAATTTGAATAATTTAAATTAATTTCAATAATTTGAAAAGAATAAATTAATTTGAATAATGGAATGACACTTTTATTTTGTTAGTTCTTTTATTTATTATTCAATACAATTAAATTTTTAAACATTTTGAATATATGAGTAAATGAGTTTTGCGGGTAATAGATATCCACATGTATTCATGGATAATGGGTATCCATAGGTATACCCGAAATCCATTGGATTTGGACATAGGTATAATATTCTCTACCTGATAGGATATTGGGTAGGGTATGGGGATAGGGACAGGATTTGGGTTTAGCATGAGAATTGCACTACTAATCTGAATCCTGCCTAATGAGAGTAATTTTTTTGAGGATGCCTTTCAATGTATAAATAAAACTTATCTTGTCATATTTTCTATTACATTCCCTTTTTATAGTATAATTTCAATTATAATTGCTAAAACTAGAATCTAACTATAAATGTCAAATAATATTGTCGACTTTTAATGACTCCTTTTGACTAGACATTTATTGAACATTACAAAGTTTAAATTTTGTTCGGTTGTGACCATGCTTGGGTGTATCTCTATTTGGGTATTATGTTGTTTGGCTCTTGATGCCACTTTCCCTATATAGCTCTTAACTTAGTCAAAATACTATTCGGTAAATACCGAACAGATTCTTTTGTTATCACTATCCATTGTCATTCCTAATTATGTGAGCAATGCCAAATTGCGGTCATGAATTTTTTTCATTGATGCTGGATATCGGTGATTCTATTGAAAAAGCTATGAATAAATTTTATGGCGTAATGGTAGAGGTGAGGGATCTGGTTTGCATTGGTTCTCATGGTCTAAATTGTGTAGGCGGACGGAAAGAGGTTTGGGATTAAAGGAGTTGCGTAATTTCAACCTTGCATTGCTTGCTAAGTAAGCATGGCTTTTTTGATAAACCCAAAAGCTTTAGTTGCTCAGATCTACAAAAATTAGGTATTTCTCTGATGTATCCTTTTAGTTTGTGTTGGTCAAAGTTCTAGTTTCATTTGGCATAGCATTCATACAAGTATTAGTCTATTACGGAAAGAATGCATTCGTTGGATTTGTAATATCGAATATGTCGATTTATAGTTCTCGTTGGCTGCCTGATATTAGAACTCCTTACGTGCTTTCTACTAATAACACTAGCATAGATGAGGTGCAGGTCTCAGACCTTATGGACCAAGATAGTCGAGTTTGAAATTTGGAGGCTCTTTTTATATTGTTCTCATCCTCTGAAATAGCTATAATCAAACAGATACCATTAGGAACTATTAATAGGGATGAGTCATGGATGTTGTGGTGGGATTCGAAAGGGCATTATACAGTGCGAAGTGGCTATGAAGTTCTTTATAATGAGCTTGGTTTTCAATCTCTCTCAACGTGTTCTACTTGGAAAAACGATTTGGAACCATGATATTTTGGGCAAAGTTAAGAGTTTTGTGTGGAGTCAATTGGGATTGGCAATTGTAAGGGAATTACATTCTCCCCCCATTAAGAATTTCTTCCTCTTCAGAAACAGAACATAACCCTTACAACAAGAACCAAGTAAGGGGTTAATGATGTTAGCCCACAAACTATCCCCAAACAAGAGGTTCAAAATGACAGCATCAAAGAAAAACATATTAAAAGAACAAAAAATGCGCCAAAAGGGCCACTTAGGCTTAGAACCCACTTGTAAATATTGTGTATATCTAGGATATTATAGGTATTTAAATACTCTGAGCAGTAAATATCTTGGGATATTTTTATTTTTATTGGAGAGTACTCTTAAGATTCCTATAAATAGGGAATGACACTGTTATAAATAACATGACTAACTTAATGCTCTAAACATTTACTCTATTTCTCATCTCCTTCTCTTTCACCTTTAACCCCATTTTCTTTTTCAACTTCCCGATTTCTTTAAATTGTCTCGTCCATCTCGCCCAGTTATTTTCCCTCCTGAGCTCTTCTTATTTCATTCCGTTCTTTTTCAGACTTAATAGGTTCATGGCCTACAGTTCACCATATCAAAGGCAACTCTCCAGTTTTAGGTCAACAAAGATACTTATTAGTGAATAGAGTTCTTGATGACAGAAATTTAGGCGATGTTCTGTTAGTGATAACTATTATTTGGGAATTTATAATGGTTATAAAAAGTGGCGACTAAATTAGTACTTTATATGGTAATGCTCAGAGTGTTACACAAATGAACGGATTGCTTTAGGATCTAAAGAGAATGAATTGAGAGAATACTTAAAACAATTGCATTCGAGGCTTGTGCATAGTGCGGAGTCAAGGGGAAACGCTAGCTTGCGGGAGGAACTCAAATTCTAACTCTATGATTTGCCTCTGCTTCCTTTACCACCAGAGACACGAGCATGTTGGCTACTAAAATAATTGTATATCTAAGTAACATAGTTATGAGTAAATATGTAGGACTACATTAGCCATGAAACCATATGGAAAAAACTTGCTAACGAGTAAATTTTCTTTTGAAGAAAAGTACATCACTAGGTGATGCACGCTTTAGGTAAACCATGCATCCCCAGATGTTCATATTGTCAACAAAATTTGGATAGAACAAAGTAGAATAAGTTATTTTAAGAATACATTTGATAATGATTTGGGTAAATTTGGATTACTCTACCAATAATACACAAATAAAATCTGACCGCTATTTTATTGACCGAGTTTATTGGTTTGCTTTCTACGTTTCACATTTGAAAGAGACAAAACGTGCCAATAAATTAGATGTGTCATGAAGTACCAATTGCCCCCCTGTAAAAAAATTGTGCTGCAGCATCGGGCAAACGAATAATCTGACTGCATCCTGCGCTTCTGCACATTGCACTCCCACATACATCGTCACAGAAGGGAAACGATTGTGCACCTAACTTTGAGAACTAGAAGCAATGCTAACTACGATTGCAGATATTTTCAAGCATAAGATGAACCCAGGCATTCGTCGACCATATCCACTAGGTTGGGATTTTCTAAGGCTGCGGCAACTCGCTCTTTATCGTTCAATTGTTTGTTAACTGCACAAAAAAAATTATAAATAATAAAGTATAAAGACCAGTTCATAACTTACACAAATACTATTTATCTTGACTTCATGCTGCTCAAAGCCACTCAAAAGCCAAACAAGGAAAAAGGATGACCAAAGCATGGTGTTATTATTCACCAAGACTTGCACCACTCACAATTCATAAAGGTCTGCTATCATAAAGGGAGCAAGCAAAAATTGAAACAAAATTATCTGCGGGCAACCAGATCTTAAAACTGGGTATTATATGATCAGCGTCCATAATTAGCATCTCATGAAGTGAACAAAACTATGGTGGCAAACCGATAATAAGGCTTGAAGAGCCGTAAAAATCAATCTAAAACGTAGCAAAACCATTTGATTATAGTTGTGAAAGGTATGCCTCGGCTCCAGGCTCACCCAAACCCCATGTTTATGAGCATTAAGGGCTTGGGCAATTTTTCCCCTCATATAAGTTGTATTTTAACGCCAATGAAGGAGCACATTAGAATAGAAAGACCAAAATGCAGGAATGATTAAACAGGCCAGCGATATACTCAATCAAACACACACATTAGTTTACTAAGGTCCCATTAGTAAAACTAGAGTTAAAATATAGCCATCATAAATTAAAAGAAATCTTACTGTGTGATTTTTCAATTTGAAAATGACTTTAATGCTCATAAATAGATGTCCAAATGGATAACCACATTCGCAACCCTATAAGGTGGTAGCTTTTACAAGTTCGTTCTAATTATTTTACAATCAAGTCCTTTAAAAATATATTCAGCTAGTCAATGGCACATTTTACTAGTCAGTATCAAATATACGCTTTTTGCATATTTCTAATCTAACAAAACAACCCTAATAGATTTGATGAGAATATTGAAAAAAGATAACTAATGGATCAGAACTCAACCAGAAGGAACTGAATCTTCTGCTGATAGAACCAGGAACATAAACTACCAATAAAATGTCTCTTTTATTACTCAAAAACCTTAAGCATAACTGAAAACAAAAAGTTACAGCCTATTTATGAGCATGTAATGACAATCCATCTAGAACTTAATCACAATTAAAATAAGGTCTTAATCATAAAATCCTACTAGAATAAAGAGTTAAAACCGTTGATCCTGATGGCAGTATGACTTGACTATTATAAATAAAACCTAACTCATCAAAACATAAAGTAACCCGATTTGAAAATTGCTAAAGCCTGCTACTGTAACAGTGTACGGTAACTTCAGAAAGTCTGAAAATTTTATCCTTTGCTACTGTATAAATTCCAGTCCTAGAGTCTTTTAAAAATTACCTTTCCCTTTTCCTATTCTTTTTTTATCTGAAAGAACTTTCAATAGAACATCAAAATCATGTAAAGAAAGAAGAAATGCCAATCAAAATGTGATTCTTAGAAGAAATATTTGCATTTGTCCCTGATTAAAGAAGCATTCGTAGGAAAGTTTTGATCGTTGTCTATTGATTTGAAACTTTCAAACTTAAATATGACTATCTTTCTCTTCTTTCTTTCTTCCAAAAAAAATTGAGTTTCGAAAAAGGCTTAGTCATAGTATTTTAACAGTTTTATGAATGAAGAAAAAACATTTTAGCATTGCCTAACAGAATTTGATGTTGACTGACAATAATAAACTTTATAAGTTTAGGATTTGGTTGAACACATAGCTGTTAAAGGCTCTAGGCGCACTAAGGTGCAAAGTGCAAGGCGAAAGCATGCGCCTGAGCAAGGCTAGGCGCAAAAATAAAAAAATTGAAAAAAAAATAAAAATTGAGCAAAATCAATTTTAATAATGTATATAATTATAAGTAGATAAATGCATAACATGTTTTTAGTTCTTACTTCCTATTAGTACTACCATATTACTTCATATTAAATAATTAACATTAAAATTTTAAGTGTGTGTGTGTATATATATATATATATATATATATGTGTGTGTGTGTGTGTGTGTGTGTGTGTGTGTACAAATATTAGTAAGTTATGTGTAGAGGTATACTAATAAGTTATTTCAAATTTATGTATATATAAATTCTATTTTTTAAATCCTAATAAAATATACAAATATTAGTTATAAAATATGTAAACTCTATTCTATTTTAAATACATGTGTATATAAAAGTTATTTCAAATTAAATATATAAATGTAAAGTTGTAAATATATAATAAAATATATAAAAAAATAAGAATAATAGAGTCAGATCACACATAATAACAAAAAACAATGTCACACAAAACAAAAACTCAGCAGCAAATGAGTTTATAGAAACAAAAATTCGGCAGAAAAAAACACGTAAAAGAGAAAAATTCCATAACAACAACAAAGCAAAGAAGCGACAAAAATTGAGCAACAGCAACAAAAATTCAGAAAAAATTGAACAACATAATAATTTGTAAATCAAACTTTTGAATTTCAAACAATGGGTAGAAGATAAGAGTGGAGATACCCACACAGAAATAGAGAAAAAAAAAAACCTTAAAAAGTTCAGAAAAAAAATTTTCAAAAAATCATACATTTTTTTTTTGCTGAGATTGAAGAATTATTGCTTGATAAAACACCCAAAAAAGAGATGAAAAAGCAGATATCTTGTTTATTTCTTTCTATCTGACCTACATCCACTGCGTCTATTTCTTCTTTTTTTTTTTTAATTAAAATACCATAAAAATCACAAGAATAACATGAGTTTTGGGTTGATTTTTTCTAGCGCCTGAAATTTCCCAAGTGCGCCTTTTTTGCGCCCTAACACCTAGTTCACGCGTGCGCCTCTGCCCTGAAGCGAGCGCCTAGCATAGGTCACCGGCCTTTCTACTGTAAAAACCCTAAGGCTGTCCCCTTGAGTCGGGCACACCTGAGGCGCGCCTCGGGCACACTTTTCACAACTATGACTTGACCTTAGCTCAACAAGCTAACTAAGCTGTAAATAAACTCACACTCAGTTTTACAATTCTGAACTGCATTTTATAATGGCTTATAATAATAAGTCATATAAAAAAAAATAATTAAATTATGAGGCACACAATGTGAGCCTCACACCATGGCTCTACAAGCCACAACTTAAGAATTTGAAAGAGGGTTCCAGCTTTTATAAGCTGATGAATGCTACCCATTTGGTTTTTAACCTCTGTCATCCTTTTTTTCTTTCTTTTCATCATTACATGTTGGATTTCAATGACTACATTGAAAAGTTAATTATATATATGTTATATTATGTCAACACCATATAGCATGCTATAATATTTAATTAAATCTTTAATCATTCTTACAAATATTGCTTCAACTCAAAATAAATTTTTGTATCTCTGTGAGTTATTTATTTTAAAGATTTTAAGGTTCCTACTTACAATTATTTATTATAAATCTTCGAATTTGAGTTTTTTGGTTCAACATGTATGATGATTAATTTTTTGAAATAATAAAAATAAAACGTGAAAATATTTTTAGAATGCTGTCAATTATCATATGCCTTCAATTAAACTACTTAATATACATGCATGCTTAATAGGCATGTAGACAAGCTACCTTATGAGCAAGCTTACGTGCCATTAAATGAGTTAGTTCACATGCTTCTTAAACAAGTTACGTCGGAAACTTTTTAAATGAGTCGACTACCTTTGAGCTCAAGCTTGGTCATTCATTCAATGAGCTCTAAAATGAAGCTCGACTTCAGCTCATTTACAAAACCAGCAGAGCTCAGATGAGCTTTTAAAAGCCGAGTCTCAAGCAAGCACCTCGACTCATTTATATCCTCCTTATTGAAGTCCAAAAAGTTGGTGGCTGTTGTACCATTGCGTACTACATCTTTTATCTTTGTTCAACCATTAGTTGTGAAAATCGCGCTTGATGCACACCTCGGGCGTGCATGACAGCGTTAGGGCTTCTACAGTAGAAAGGCAATGCGCACACGTGAACCCAGGCACTAGGGAGCAAAAAAGGCGCGCTAAGAAGATTTCAGGCACCAGAAAAAAATCAACCCAAAACTCGCATGCTTTTTGTGATTTTTACGATATTTTAATTAAAAAAGAATAGAAAAAGAGAAGCAGATGCAGGTCAGATAGAAAGAAATAAACAAGATACTTACTTTCTCATCTTTGTGAGTGTTTTATCAAGCAATAATTCTTCAATCTCAACGGAAAAAAAGTACAATTTTTGAATTTTTTTTTTTTTTTTTTTTAAATTTTGAATTTTTTTTTTCACTCTTTCTTTGTGGATATTTTTACTCTTATCTTCTACGCATTCTTTGAAATCCAAAAGCTTGATTTACAAGCTGTTATGCTGCCCAATTTTTTCTGAATTTTTGTAGTTGCTGCTAAATTTTTGTTGCTTCCTTACTTTATTATTGCTGCAGAATTTTCCTCTTTTACATGTTTTTTTTTTTCTACTGAATTTTTATTTTTATAAACTCCTTTGCTGCTGAGTTTTTGTTTTATGTGTGACGTATAACATGTTTATTATGTGTGACCTATCCCTATTATTATGCGTGAGTTATTCCTATTATTCTTGGTTTTTATATATTTTATTATATATTTACAATATTATATTTATATATTTAACTTCAAATAACTTTTATATACACAGATTCGAAATAGAATAGAATTTACATATTTTATATATAACTTACATTTGTATATTTTATTAGGATTTAAAAAATAGAATTTATATACACATAAATTTGAAATAACTTATTAATATACATATACATATAACTTACTAACATTTGAAAATACTACATATATATGAATTTATACTTAAAATTTTATTGTTAATTATTTAATATGAAGTAATATGTTAGTACTAATAGAAAGTAAGAACTAAGAACATGTTTTGCATTTATTTACTTATAATTATATACATTATTAAAATTGATTTTGTTCAATTTTTTTATTTTTGTGCCTAGCATTGCTCAAGCACGCGCCTTTGCCTTGCGCTTTGCGCCTAGACTTCAGAACCCCTTTGCGCCTTAGTGAGCCTAGCGCCTTTGACAACTATGGGTCAAGCCAAAAGCTCATTTAACATTTAAATGAGCCAACTACCAGATGAGCTTGAGTCCAGCTCAAGCTCCTTAAACATGTGATTAGCTGATCCTAAGCTTCTCAAAGTGCAGATTGGCCCCCAGACTCCAAATCATGTCCAATGTTTCCAAGAAATATGGCTAGTTAAAAGATTTAATATAGTCGAAATACAGAAAATCTAGAGCTGTGTACTGAAGAATAACTAAATAGTAATGCTTAGTGAATTCAGTGTAATCTCATCTAAAATGTTTAAGAAGAGAAAAACACACATACAAAACAATTAAGGAAGCTAACAAAATAAATGAGGTCCTAATTAAATTTATTAACAAATTTTTCATATTGACGGTATTCTCTTTCTTTATTAGTGTCAATGTTCCTATTTTATTGGTGCTTTAGCCATGAATAGAGAGGACTTACCCATGAATAGAGCGGAATAGAAGCAAAGATTCATATAGCCGACCCCAATTAGTTAAGAATGAAGGATACTTATTGTTGTTGTCTGAATATTAATTGTAAACATTTAAAAAAAGTCAGGCAATTATAAGCAGTCTTTGGATTTAAACTTGAAGTTGCCCAAACATCAGGGTTTCTGTATTAATATTATCCCTAAATGAAACTAGGACCAACTAAAAGGAAACTGAACACTTTGTTAACCAAACTAGTAAAACTGGTTAATCAAATGTACTCTACATTTCGATTATTGCTATTCGCAACTAGGTTTGAGTTCCATGTATCTCTGACCATGCAGAAGCCTATCTAAGAACTATGCAATCAATCCACACACGAGAGAGAGAGAGAGTACCTGCAGCTTCAGTTGCATGGGTTCCAGGTGCCACCCTTATATCCACCTGGGCAAAATGAGGAATTATAGTGAGAGATACAGAGGATTAGATAGAAGCTACTCTGTTAAGCTCAGTGCACTAATTCAAAATCTCTGTTACAGTTACTTAAAATAAACACCCAGCCCCTTCATGTTTTTGTGCCTGTGTGTTACAGCTTTTAATGGACATGTAATACCACTGGAGAATCCATAACAAAGGCAATGCCCTAAATACACGAAGGAAAAGAAAGTGCAATGTTGCATAAGAGGGAGGAAAAAAAGGTTCCTCATCAATAAAAAATGGCGATTGCGTTTTCTCATACTTGGTTAATGTTCAATCCAATCAAGAAACAAGAAAGAACAAAGACAGAATCAACTCATTAAATGTTGCCACACGCTTAAAAGTGCATAAAGAGAATCTAAAGCCTAGCCTAGGCCTCTGCCTTTGAAAATGACACACAAACAAAATAAAGTTTGAGAAAGTATTCAGCCTAGAAGACAAATAGTCTTACATAAAACTACTCATATTCTTAATAAAAATCATTTGGAATCTTAGCACCAATATTTTGAAATCTAAAATAAAAAAAAAAAAGAAAAAAAGAAAAGGAACTACTGATATTAAAAATACCTAAAACCAGAATCCATCATTTCTACTAAATAGCAATAATCCCTAGAACAGCCATATGAGTTATCATCATCAAGAATTTTGATGTAAATTTTAATAATGTAAGCGTAGTTTTGTCCAGCAACTTTCCCATGCACGAGCTTTACATAATTTTGTATTTAGGAAATGTACATTTATTATTATCTATGCTTTTTGTTTTAAGAGTGATGCTCCCCAATTAGTATTAGCTTGGAATTTTCCTAGTCAGGCATTCACTTGTGCTTGTAGGCTACAGAGTTAATCATCTCTAAAAATATCTAACCTCAGGCTTTGAACAATGGACTTTTAAGCATTTTGTTTTGGTATGGAAGATGCATGGCTAGCCTTTTCCTTCCCTATTACCTTCCTCCGCTAATACAATGCCTCAATTACCTATTTTAATTCCTAGTTAAATCTTCACATATCATACCACCTCATGAAAAACATAGCCTAGAAATTTTAATTGACTCCACTTGGTACTACAGTACGGTCCAATCTCACCTAACCTCAATTCTTCTTATTGAAGCCAAACTAGCAATGCATGTATGTATCTTGTCTTCATTTTATTTACCCGAAAACTCTTACTCTCGACAGTGGTCCTAGATCAATTTCATTTTTCTTTTTATGAAGGTTCAGCTCCTAATAGGATTAGAATTACTTTAAAACTCCAATGTCTTTATTAAATAACAAAAGCTTATAAAGCTATTGGATCAGTATTTCCATGAAAGAATTCCAACTATTATTCTTCTTAAGCAGAGTGATGCAGTTCAAAGCCCAGAAGGGGTGAGGCTTCCTTATTTTAGCTTTTAATAGTATGGGGCTAGTAGTTTATTTTGCTTGTTTTATTCTTTTATACAATTGTGAAGACAACCATATTAGCTATGAAACCAAATTTCTTTAATTCTTTCTACGATATACTAATCCTAATTTAAAATTAACAGGTTTTGCCCTGTACACCCTGCCTCAATTTAAACCCCTGAAATTTTAAACTAATTTATGAAGTGAGATTTAAGAAAGACCAAAAACCTTTTTGCCAAGTTGTATGCAGCATAACAAGGTAATCAAGCTGTCATTGACTATGCTGGAAAATTCAATGAACCAAGGATTGTTGCATTCAAAAAATAAAAAGCTTCACTATTTATCAAATTCAATCTGGGCCCCAAGACCGGAAATGCAAAAGCAATTGCCAAATGTCAGATTACATAACCTACAAAATTAAGATGAACAAGTGCTTGTAATTCAGACATGTTTGAAATTCATGACTATCTTATAAATCTGGACATAATTATTGAGGCAATAAAAAGGCAATGTAAAAAGGAGAGGGAGGTAGAAAAAATAACGAAAGAAACAAAATAATTAAACTAACCAAGCATCTGGATCAGCCAATTAAAAAAGCAGAAAAGCTAAAGCAACTAGACCTAGTGAATTGATAAGGAAGCAGGAAAGCCAAATAAATGTGTAATTATATATTTGCTATAAAGGATGTGGGAAAGCCAAATAAATGTGTAATAATATATATGCTCATTCAACTTTGTATTGAGTTCGTTTTGGTCACAATTTTAGCTAGTACCAATTCTCATCAAACTTTAATGTAGTTTCAACTGAATCAAGGCCACCAGAATCCAATGAGAGGCTCATAAAAAAGCTGGTCTCCTACCAATGGTGAAAAGACCGATAACCCTACTGGTTCGAGGTTACTAATCTTATTAAATTTATTTCTAATGGTTTTGTTAATCTCCCCGATTTTTCCTTATCAACTGTGAAGACAATTAAAGTTTCATGTTAATTTTCGAGCCTAATTTCTTGATCTCTGCCCAACCTGACCCTTCTTTAACTCTATCAAACCCTAACCCTCCTTTAGAACCAAATGAGTTTTCCACTTGGTATACTACATCAACAGTATTAGGTGCCTTCAACTTCTTTCAATATTTCCCAGGACTATTATGCGATGCATAAAAAATAACCCTAATCCTCAACTGGGAAGATTTGAAAGAGAATGTTGAAATAAGAGGAGAAAGGAGATAAAGTCATCGACCAAAACAGGCTGGAACTTATGGTTACACAACTAGGAAAAGATGAATAACCAAAACCATTTTCTTTTTATCATTACTCAAAAGCTGAAATCTGCAATCTGCATCCAAACAGAAGATTACAGCCTCATTTATAAGTGTACATCCAAATAAAATAAGGTAAGGGCTACAATATCAAATCCTACTAGAACAAAGTCCTAAATACTAAATCCTAATAGAAGTAGGAATTTACTATTCTAAATAATCCTAGTTAATTAAAACATAAAACAACCCTGATCAGAAAATTGTTACAGTAGCATGAAAAGTAAAATGCTACAGTAATTTGAAAAGTTCTTCAGATTTTATGTCCTCCATCAATTCCTCCATGGTAGAGAGCTCAACTCCCATGAGAAAACATGGATATGGAGGTCATACATGGCAGAATCAATGTCTTCAACTTCTCTTTCAAAATAAAAGAGCTTTTTATAGTTGGTTTGCCTATCGCTTGATGAGAAATTTTTAATAAAGATTTTCGCTTCTTGAACAAACTTTTTTCATATCAAGAATTTCTTGAACCACCTCAAGTGGCTCTTCCAGTAGCCGATGAATCCAGGTTTTAGTCAATGGCTATTGGATCACCACCCCCCTCATCAAATTCTAGAAAATAAATTAGGGCTCCATCATTGAATGTGGTGTGGTGCAAGTGTCTCCATGGTCTCTTCTTTTTCAGCATAGGCAAACTGGCAGAACACATGGACTATCACCTATTCCTAACTCCTTAGCATCTTCTCGCTTGAGTTAATTATTAGACTTAGGACGATGCTCTGCATCAGAATCATACAAATAAGGATGGCCCAAAAAAAATTTTTACAAGCATCCATTGTAAAACATCACAGGATACTTCATCTTTCTAACATCATCCATGTTAATTGAACGAAACAGCTAGAAGTAATAGGACTTGCATTACCTTTTCTAATCCAAGAAACTTCAGAAGGGTGAGGATGCTTATGGCTCACCAAATTCAACTTATCTATTGATTCTTCTCAAACTAAATTCTCAATTATCAATAATAACACCCACATCTTCAAGTTACCTTACTACGAAATCGCTGTCATCAATCTCCTGGATTCACAACCAGGAAAAATAAATAACTAGAACTGATTTTTTTTGCTGTTATTCAAAATCTGAAATTTGCCTCTAAATAGAACATTTGCATAAATTTATAAGCATCTAATAAACTAGAATAAGGTTTTAAACATAAATATTAATAGAATAAGGATTCCAACATAAAATCCAACTAGAATAAAGTCTTAAAAAGTAAATATTATAGAACTAGAAGTGAAAATTCTCAATGAACACCCGACTTAATTAAAACACAAAACAACCCTCATTAGAAATTTGCTACAGTAGCATGAATAGTAACATGCTAAAATAACGTAAACAGTCTAGATTTTGAGTCCTGCATCATTATTTCACTTTGCAGCATCTTTGATCCCAAGGCCCGCCAACATCAAGAAGTTTCACCCGAAATCAAAGATAAAGCACATGCATAATCAATTTTCTACAATTAATCTTATATTCCTAATATACAGGTTCTTTCAATTCATAAGATATTATTTATGTTTTCAGCCTCAATGCTATGTCTTGGCACTAAAGTAAAAGGAACCAATCTTGATTTATTGTCCAAGCATTCATAATCCTTTAGCTCTCTTTCCCCTTATTCAATAGAAACTAACAAGAACAAAGAAAGGGATATTCGCATTAGCAGAAGGAGAGCAAAGAGATGAGCAGTTTCAAGCATCTTTCCTTGAAGAATATCTATGTGCCATTGCAAAAAGCAATCAAAAACCTAATTAGCTCTCAATCACAATTGGCACATAGATTTAATACATGTGAACCAAGGTAACTGGAAACAGGACAGCTATTTGCTAATAGCTTCTTATGATAGAACTGATATTTCATGTCAAATAGAAACTAAGCAGTATCATATCCAACAGACCCTCAAAAAAATTGGTTCCACAAATAGCATTTAACAACGAATCCAAAAACCCAATTAATACCTTGTAACGAGAAGGCAAGCTTCTCATGAGTTTCACACGCAAGCAAAGACCAATAACTGTTGCCATACTGCAATGTTCCACCGTTGGAGTAAATGTCACTCTACATAGGTGCAACAATTGTTGTTAAGTAAAAAGCAAAAAAATTGAGCATCATAACAAGTAAAATGAAGAAATAGAATTAAACTAGAAGCTCCTATTACCTCACATAACTATGCTTGTCATCAACTTCAATTGCATCTTCTGTTATCACTTTTAGCTCCTCTAACGAGTAAGGATGCTCTGGATCTTTTATATCTCTAATATGATTTGAGAATGTTAAGAAATACAAACTCCACAAAGGTCCATTCACATAGTTTGCAATCAAACTTACTAATCCCCTTTTTAAATTCCACAAATATATCTCTTCAAAATGGTGGGCAAAAATTACTAAACTATAACACAAGTTTGATGCAACACATCTTCACAAATACTTGCATGTCTATTCTTATTTATCCATACATAGAAATATAGATACGAATTTAAATTACAGAAATCAAATATTTGCATTAATTAAATGTAGAAATACAAATTAAATATCTATACAAACAAATAAATAAATATACTTCATTTGTTTTACTCACTGCTCTGCTGGTGACAGAGTAAACTTAATTGGCAAGAATAAATAAACCAAATAATAGCTTTCTAAGAATAGAATCTTCCACAAGCATTAAAGAACTAACTAACAATTTATTATTGTCGAATTTTAAACGTCTTAGATGATTGAAAAAATTATACCAAAAGGAATCTCTACAAACAATTATAAAGGGGAAAAGGAAATACTTAAAGAGACATAAATAAACACATTGACGGTTTGCAGTTCTCAGAAGGTAAGCCCAAAAATGGGTGAAGAGGATATCAAAAATCTCCTGTTGATCAATTGGCTCCACAGCATACTCATCAGCATCAGTAGGACCACGTCGAATCCTACTCTCTCTCTTTTCATAAACTATTGGATTGGGATTTATAAGCCCAGACAACATGTTTTCCTGAGAAAGAAAAAGAAAAGGGATATTCAAACAAGTTAAAACAATTTGCATATAAATTTAAATGTAGAAGCATATGTTTTGGATTCCTTTTTCCTTTTTTGGTACCTCTCTTCCTTCGTATGAAGGAAATTAGCAAGAAGAATTTTTAACCTCTAACCTAGAAATGAATAATGCAAAATTAGAAAAATGGAGAAAAAAAAATGTAAGGACAAAAATAAAATTGCAACAAAATGAAAAGGAGACGATAATGAGGGGAAGGAGACTGAAAGCAAAAGCGCGACAACCTAGTGAAGTCGATTCGAGACCGTTGATTGCCTGTCACACTAGTGGAGGGAGATGGGGGAAGAAGAGAAATGAGAAGGAATTATCCTAGGTGCTTGCTAGATAACGTCATGTAAAATGAAGTTAGTTTACTTTAATCCAAAAAAGCAAATTACAACCAGTCACCAGTTAGAAAGGTTATCACTTTTTTTATGTTTTGTTTTAGATGGAAGGATCTCGATTCTCGAACAATGTAGTGCAAATTAATAGAAACAAGAACTTTTATCAATACTAGAATCAAGTTGAAATAACTTGGACTCTATATACGGATAATCTATTAAAAATCCGACATAATCTCCCCTAAAAATTGGACTGAACCACCTGTTTGTAAATCACAATTCAATATTCTCAAAGCCATCCATCAGGCAATTCACAACAATTAATCTCATCTGCCATTTACATATTCCATTATTAATTCACTTTCCAATTTAATTCATTCATGCTAAAGATGTTTCATAATCATTTTTCAAAACATATACATAAAACATAGTAAATAATATAAATAACCTCATTCCATTTAATTATATTACTCATTTTCCAATTTATTCTAAGTAACTAAGTATTTGGCATATAATATAGAAACCAAACATCTTTAGAATGAGGCCAAACCAATTCATACCTTAACATTTAACTCTTTTTAAATAAAAGAATTTACTTAGTTGCAATTCCCATCAACTCATACCATTACATTCAATCATCTAAAATTCATATCAATTAACTTTAAATTAACCTGCTAAATTTAAACTAAATGACTAAAATACGTCCATAACACTAACCTTGCAAAACTAAACAATTCCAAAGTAATTCTATTATCGATTGTTTAATTGCCTAGCTAATTAGATCTTCTAAGGTCACAACATCTTTTGGTTAGTCAACTGCTGCTGTCGTCGGCTTCAAAATCAAACTTGTATATTAAGTCAATTAGCATTCAGACATCAAACTAAGTCGGATTGCAGGACTAGTCATATATTTGGAAACTAGACAAAAGCTTGATCTTCTGTTTATTGGGGACTTTACCGGTTACCGGAGCCACCGCCCGTGTCTGCAGCTGCCGTCAACCGTGGCCAGAGGGCGACGGTTGCAGAATCTCACCAAATCAAATCAAATCATGGAAATCCGTATATAAATTCCAATCCCTTGATCAATTTCATCGATTCGTGTCGAAATCTATCAAAACCCCAAATTTTAAACCAATTAAGACCTAAGTTCAAATTCTCCTAAAATCTCCAATTAATTCACAAGTTTAGCAAAGAAACCATTTGAAGAAGCATTAGAAGCAGATGGTTGGCCTACCTTGTCGGTAAAAGTTGCCGGAAACGACTTGAAGATGATCGGAGGAGCTTTGTTAGTCTGGGCCTACACCTAACGCGTGATATGCCAGCTTGTACACAAGAGAGACAGAGCAGGAACTCAAAGAAAGGACCGATAATGGCTTATAGGTGATCTAGCAGTCAATCTTTGGCTGCAATTTGATCGGAAACGACGAAAGTTTGAGGCTGAGGGTTATCGTAACTTCGTAAGAATGGAGAAAATCGAAAGAGGTTCGGCTCGACCCAAGCATCATTAATTTGATTTAGGGAAAATAATTATTTAGTCCCTGAGGTTTAATGAAATTATTTTAGTAATCATATCTTTCACACGAATATCAAGAACTCCTGATGAGCCAAATATATAATTTTCTTCCCCCCAAACTTCTCATAATTTATCAATTGTGTCCTTAAATTTTGCGAGGGACCCATTGTGCTCTTTAACTACCAAATTTTGTAGCTATTGTACTACTTACCAAGCTGGATCATTTGCGTGAAACACATTCGCGTCGATGTGTAAAAATCTATTGATCTGTCATCAAATCTTTGGTTACTCTGGATTCCTAACGTATAATAACTAATGAGAAACGGAAAAAGGAGAAATAAGGAAAAATCAAAAGAAAAAAACAATCAAACCCACACATAAACTGAAATCCTCAAATTGAAAATCTGAAAATCTGAAAATCTCGATTCCTCCATCTTCTTGAAATCCCTTTCTTTCACATTTCTTATTGAAGTGCCTACATTGCATCTTCGTAGCGTGTTTTTGATTGAAGAGGGAGGCGACATTGCGTACTGCTTCATGTAATAGTAAGTTTTTTACTTGTTTTTTTCTATGACTTGGGGTTTTTATTAATTAGATTGTACTGGTTATATTATGTTCTGGGTATATTGGATTTTTGTCAACTATTTGTGTTGTTTACATTAGAATGGTCATTGTATTGTGTTTGTCGTTATATAGAGAAGGGAATATTTGTGACCTGGTCTTTTTTATATTTGGGATAAAATACTGAGTTATTTAAAAAGTGTATTTTGTAGCAAATTTTAGGTCTTCAGATAGTAACTTTTAGTAAGGAAATGCACATGAGAGCTTACTTAAATATTTCTTTGTCTAGGATATCATTATGGCTGAGAAGAGAATACACTTGAGATGGAATCATGGTGGCATGTTTCAACTTGAGCCACAAATGAGGTTTATTGCGGGTCATGTGACTGTGGAACCCAATGTGGACCCTAACCTACTTTCCTTAGTGGAGTTGCAAGCCACAGCCAAGTCTTTTGGGTATAACACTGTGTTTAAAATATTTACAAAATTTGTAATAGCAGGAGAGACAGACATATTTAGTTGTTTGTATAAAGATAGTGATGTCATTCTTAAGTGCAATGTATTGAGTCATGGTGAAACCCTCCATTTATATGTGGAGCATGATGTGGATGAGGTAGAGGAGATCGAGTTTGATGGACTTATTGAGGGAGTTATTACAGATCCAAAAAGGGTAAATGTCGGTAGGGGTGTGAATAAAGAAGTTAAGTCAGACAGTGTGGGTGTGGGCAATGATATTAATGATAATGTGGAGACGATAAATACTTCAACTAGTGAAAATGTTAGATTAGATGGGATTGAGGATGTGGCAAGGCCTATAATAGAGGAAGAATATGAGTCAAACAATGAAGATAGTGATGATAGTGAGTACTTAGAGGAGAGTAAAGCTTCATCTGAGGAAGGTTCTGAAAGTGAGGAGTTGGAAGCAGAAGATGCAAGTGATAATGATGAGGAGATAAGGCAAGCTATACAAAGTATAAGGGCTTACAAGAGAAGAGTTAAGGGTCCTAGATAAGAAATTGTACACATTTGCCTTTAGGAGAAGCAGGTGCAGACTTTGGATTTAGAGGGAAAGATCACATCAGTTATATGTATAAAGGAAAAACAGGTAACAATGAACCCTACCCAAATGATTCTGACCCAAACAGTAGAGAAGTGACTGATGATGATTAAAATGAGGGTGAGATAAGTAGTTCAAGCAGGAACAGAGAAAGGAAATTGCATTATGATCCCACAACAGCAATTCCTTATTGGAAGTTAGGTATGCTTTTTGTGAATGTTGGTCAGTTTAGAGAAGCAATTAGAAAGTATGCAATAGCTAGCGGTGTGCATCTTACCATTAACCCAAATGAACCTGGGAGAGTTAGAGCAAAGTGTAGAGATGGTTTCCCCTGGTTATTGTTTGGAAGTAAAGAAAGTGGGACTGAGAATTTTGTGATTAAGACTTATGTTCCAACACATAAGTGCTATAGGACAAATAGAAATAAGTTATGCAATTCCAAATTTATTGCTAAACACTTCCAAGAGAGAATCTTATCACAACCTAGCATTAAGATAAGGGACATACAGGATCTTTGTAGAGATCAATTGAAGGTTTATGTAGGAAAAACAGTGGCAAGAAGGGCTAAAATCAAGGTTTTGATGTCTGCCATGGGCGACTATAAGATAAAATTTGGTAGGATCCATGACTATTGTGAACAAATAAGAAATTCCAATCTAAGATCCACTTGTTTTGCTATGTGCAAATGATTGGCAGATGGTAAACAACAATTTGAGAGACTATACATGTGTTTAAATGTTTACATATTTTTAGCTGGAATAAGGCAAATCATAGGCATGGATAGTTGCTTTCTAAAAGGGCCATGTGGAGGGCAATTGTTGTGTGTTGTCTCTAAAGATGGAAACAATCAAATATTTCCTATTGCCTGGGCTATTGTTGACATTGAAAACACAAGGAACTGGCTTTGGTTCATTTCCACTTTGAAGCAAGATTTGGGTATCACCACAGGGAAGGGATGGGCAGTTGTGACAGACATGCAAAAGGTATGGGGCCTTTATGGTATTTATTTTACATTTTGGTTGTGTATTTTACTAATAAATTCTTAGTAATGTATAACTATGATTTTTCTTTTAATGTTGTGTGTAATAGGGATTGGACAAAGCCATTAATCAAGAGTTACCTGATGTTGAGCACAAAATGTGTGCAAGGCATATTTGGAAAAATTGGGCAAAGAAGTGGAGGGATGAAGAGAGAAGGAAGAAGTTTTGGGAGGTGGCAAAGGCACCATTTGAAATGCTTTTAAAGGAGAAGTTAAAAGATATGAGCAAACTTGGTACTAGTATTGTTGAGGATTTATTATATTATAACACTAATACTTGGTGTAGGGCATTCTTTAGTCCCTCAACTCAATATGATGTGATTGAAAATAATATGTTTGAGACATTTAATGGGTGGATTCTCAGTGCCAGGCTGAAATCAATTATAAGCATGCGTGAAGAGATTAGGCAGCAAGTGATGGAGAGAAATGTGAGAATGAGGGAATTTGCAGAGACATGGATTTATGATATCTCACCTGTTGCAATAGAAAAATTGGAATTGCACAAGCTATTAGCTATGCATTGTACACCAAAGTGGAATGGGGATACTAGAATTGAGATAGTAGAGGGAGAATACCAACACACTGTGTGTTTGAATAAAATGACATGTAGTTGTAGGTCATGGGAGCTTAAAGACGTTCCACGCCAACATGCAATTTGTGCCATGAACCACAGAAAGTTGAATCCAAAAGATTACATTGCCAAGTGGTAGGAAACAACATTTTTTGTTGTCATATAGTTTCAATGTGTAACCAGTGCTAGGAATGAAGCTTTGGCCTGAAACTAATAATCCTATTGTTCTACCACCAATCATTGATAAAAAAAAGCAGGGAGAAAAAAGATAAACACACGAAGGGACAAAGATGAACCAAAAAAGAAGGTTAGGAAGCATTCAAAGAGAGGTGTTGTAATGACATGTACACTATGCAAGCATCCTGAACACAATAAAAGGGGTTGTCCACAGAAAGTGAGAACTGCAACTCAGGCAATCATTTTAACATTTTTCCTTAATTTGCTGTTTACAATATTGTCATTGATTTCATCTAATTATTTATAATTATTTGTATAGGTGAATATTAATGCTAACCCTACTACAACTGTAAGGACACCAACATCAAATTAGACAAGATCCACAACTCTAGGACAAGGCAGCAGTCCAAGTCAGGCAAGAGGTACAACTCCATCACAAAGCAGCACTCCAAGTCACCTAAGAGCAACTAAAAGACTAGATACCAATTTCACTCCAACTACCACCAGTAAATGTTTAATCCTTAATTAAATTAAATGCACCATATTTTAACATCATTTCATTGCCATTTTGGGAATTAGATGGTAACTTCATACATTTCTCAGTGCCTTCATCTGCCATTGAACAAACCACAACTCAGGCTACATCTGCTGCAATGCAATTTAGCAGATGTACAAGAGCTACAATAGCACAAAATCTAGTTCAAGCAAGTCAGGGTAGCAACCCCATGGCTAGAGGGACACAACAATTACCTCCATCAAATAGAAAGAGATATGCAGATCCAACAATGGCTTCTCAGGCTAAAAGACATGTTGCCCCAAAAGGAATAGGAGTTTACATAAATGAAACCACTGGTGCAACAACATATCAAGCAAAGCTTTGGCTACACTCTATGCCCGTTGGATCATTCACCACCTAGGATAAATTAAGTCAAGATTTTCCTTAGAAATATTTCCCGCCTAATAAGACTGCGAGGCTAAGTAAAGAAATATCCAATTTTAGAATGAAGGAAGACGAGATGTTGTACGAAACCTGGGAAAGATTCAGAGACCTTCAATGCAAATGCCCGCACCATGGAATTGAGAAGTCAGCTTTGGTGCGATAGTTCTATGATGGAGCAACACCAATAACTCGAAGTGCCTTAGATGCTGCTACAGCTGGATCATTTTTGAAGAAGCGAATTTCATAAGCATACAACTTGCTAGAGGAAATGACAACTAGTAGCTATAGATGGAACGAGGAAAGAAGTGCTCCAAGGAAGGTAGCAAGACTCTTGGATGTGGATGGTTTGACACTCATAACAGCTAAATTGGATGCGTTGGCCAACAAGTTTGACAAGCTCAGCGTAAATGCAGTGATGCCACAAATGGGATGCGAAGCCTGTGGAAATTTTGATCATGCAAATGGAGAATGTCAATTTAGAACAACTGAGTGTACGGTGGAACAAGCCAATTGTGTTCACAATAATTTCCAATAAAGGCCATTTTCAAACACTTTTACACAAGAGTGGAAGAATCGCCCAAACTTTTCTTGGTCAAACCAGCAAAACCAGACCTTGGGGAAGAATCCAGCCCTCAACAAAAGACCACCACCACTTGGATTTTCGAAACAAAATCCATCACAATTCCAACAATCTTACCAAAATTCACCATCGAACCTTGAAATCTTACTCCAAAGCCTTATGCAAACCCAAAAGGCAATAAACGGTGGACAAGATCAACGCCTTAAACAAATGTCTGACAAGATGGATGAACTGATTGCCCATCAGAAGATGATGGATAATCTAGTTGCACAACTAGCTAGCTCCTGTAATTTTGAAGCTTATGGAGAACTTCCCAGTCAACCAGTTCCAAGTTCAAAAGAGCAAATTAATGCAATAAGTCTAAGGAGTGGTAAAATTATGGAATAGTTGGAAACAAGACCGCAAAAGGCAAAGCAAGTTCAAAAAGAAGTGATGGAGCTAGAGAAAGAATTAGAGCCAACATTGGAGGATAAAAAGAGAGAGGAAGAATTGAAGAGACTTAAAGAGGAGGATATGCAAAGAAGGATGAAAGCCTTTGAACCCCCACTTCGTTTTCCTCAAAGATTGAGACAGACACAGTTAGACAAGTAGTTCGGAAGATTTTTGGACACGCTCAAACAGATCTCTATCAATATGCCCTTTACAGAAGTTATATCTCAAATGTCGTCTTATGCAAAATTTCTAAAGGAGATACTGACAAGGAAGAAGAAGTTCGAAGCTTATGAGACAATGGCCCTGACAGAGGATTGCAGTGCACTAATCCAGAATAAGCTACCTCCTAAATAGAAAGACCCTGGAAGTTTCTCTATTCCATGTGAGGTCGGTGCTATGAAAATCAATAAGGCATTATGTGATCTTGGAGCCAGTGTTAGTCTGATGATGTATTCTGTCTTCAGAATGATGGATGTGGGAGAACTCAAACCAGCTCAAGTGATCTTACAGCTAGCAGACCAGTCTATTAAATATGCCATTAGAATAGTAGAAGATGTACTAGTGAAAGTTGGGAAATTCTACATTCCGATTGATTTTGTGGTATTGGAAATGGATGAGGATGTGCACATACCTATCATCCTTGGCTGACCCTTTTTAGCCACTGTAGGAGCACTTATAGATGTGAAAGGAGGAAAGCTCACTTTAAAGATTGGAGACGAAGAAGTAGTGTTCAATTTATTTGAGGCCATGAAACATTTAGCAAGTCTTTCAGAATGTCTTCGAATTGATATGATAGATGAAGCAGTCAAGGAGATGTTTATAAATGAAAGTCATTCTGACCCACTGGAGGCCTGTCTTGTGAATGCCAAAGGAAATGCAACTATAGCAGTTGAAGTGCAGAGCTATAAGGAAACGATTGAACAAAAGCCATCACTATCCCTTTCAAAAATCTCAAAATTTGAAGAACTCAACAACCAAAATGAAGAACACCCAATCCCATCTCTAAAAGAACAGGATGCACCGCAGGTAGATCTTAAACCTTTACCTCATGGATTAAGGTATGCTTTTCTTGGTCCTAACTCTACTTATCCTATGATAATTAATTCTGCTTTAACTTGTGATCAAGAAACTAAATTGTTGCACTTGCTTAGAGAGAATAGAAGGATTCTAGGATACAGTTTGCATGACCTTAAGGGGATTAGTCCTTCTATATGGATGCATAGAATCATGTTTGATGAAGGAGTCAAACCTTCAATTGAGCCTAAAGAAAACTAAATCCCAACATGAAGGAGATAGTAAAGAAGGAAATAATCAAGTTGCTAGATGTAGGAATAATTTATCCCATTTCAGATAGCACCTGGGTTAGTCCTATTCGTGTAGTACCAAAGAAAGGGGGGATTACAGTGGTGAAGGGGGAGAACAATGAAACTTTAGCTACTAGGACTGTTACAGGTTGGAGGATGTGTGTCGATTATAGAAAATTAAACAGTGCCACCCGTAAAGATCATTTTCCCCTACTTTACATTGATCAGATTTTAGAAAGGTTAGCAGGTCTTTCACATTTTTGTTATTTAGATGGTTTCTTAGGATTTTACTAAATATGCATACATCCTCAAAATCAGGAGAAAACCACTTTCACATGCCCTTATGGCACATTTGCATTTAGACGCATGCCTTTTGGACTTTGTAATGCACCAGCAACATTCCAAAGGTCCATGACGGCTATATTTTTTTATTTTATTGAGGAAATAATGGAAGTGTTTATGGATGACTTTTTTGTATATGGGAATTCTTTTGACTTTTATCTATGTAATCTTTCTAAAGTTTTAAAGCGTTGTGATGAAGTTAACCTTATTCTGAATTGGGAGAAACGTCACTTCATGGTTCAAGAAGGTATAGTCCTTAAACATATTATCTCAGAACGAGGGATTGAAGTAGACAAGACAAAGGTAGAAGTAATATAGAAGATGCCACCTCCATCATTGGTGAAAGAGATTAGGAGTTTTCTTGGACATGCAGGATTTTACTGTTGATTTATCAAAGATTTTTCAAAAATTTCTAAACCTTTGTGCAATTTATTAGCAAAAGATGTCCCAATTAATTTTGACAAGGAATGTCTGAGTTCATTTTGCAAGTTAAAGGAGGCCTTGATTTTAGCCCTAATTGTCCAACCCCCAAATTGGAATTTGCCATTCAAATTGATGTGTGATGCAAGTGACAGTGCAATAGGTGCAGTCTTGGGGCAAAGAAAGGATAAAAAGCCTTTTGCCATCTACTATGCTAGTCGGACTCTAGATGAAGCTCAAGTTAATTATTCTACAATTGAAAAGGAGTTCCTAGCAGTGGTATGGACACTGGACAAATTTGATGACTACCTATTTGGATCAAAAGTCACCATTTTTATAGATCATGCGGCCATTAAATACCTGATGAGCAAGAAAGAGGCAAGGCCAAGATTAATCCGTTGGGTTTTACTCCTACAACAATGTTGTGGCAGATCACTTGTCTAGGGTTAGAAGGGAAGATGATGTAGGAGATGATTCTGGTCTCCCAATTGATGACTCATTTCCTAGAGAGCAAATATTTACTGTCAAAGACTATAAGGTACCTTGGTTTGCGGATTATGTTAATTACCTTGTTTGTAAAGTTATACCACCCAATATGAGTTATAATCAGAGGAAGAAATTCCTAGTTGAAGTGAAAAATTACTATTGGGAGGAACTGCTATTGTATAAGAAATATGGAGATGGGATCATCAGACGATGCCTACCAGAGGAAGAAATTCATGAAGTTCTATCTCATTGCCATTCTTCACCTTATGGAGGCCATTTTGGAACAACAAGGACAGTTGTAAAGGTACTGCAAGTAGGGTTCTTCTGGCCTATGCTTTTCAAAGATATAAGAAATTTTATGATTTCTCATGATAAATGCCAGAGAACTAGAAATGTTTCTAGAAGAGACGAGATGCCACTCTATGAAATTTCGAAGGTTGAAATATTTGATGTTTGGGGGATGGACTTTATGGGACCTTTCCCATCATCTTACTTAAATAAATACATTTTATTGGCAGTTGATTATGTCTCCAAGTGGGTAAAGGTAGTTGCTACACCAACCAATGATGCAAGAGTGGTAATAAATTTTTGAAGAAGTTTGTACTGACCAGATATGGAGCACCACGAGTTTTAATCAGTGATGATGGAATTCATTTTTGCAATCGATTGCTAGAAACACTTCTGAAAAAAATATGGAGTCACCCATAAGGTAGCAACCCCTTATCACCCACAAACTAGCAGACAAGTTGAGATTTCCAATCAAGAAATTAAGGGTATTTTGTAGAAAACAGTGAACGATGCTAGAAAAGACTAGGCAATTAAGCTAGCTGATGCTCTTTGGGCTTACAGAACCGCTTATAAGACCCTGATTGGAATGTCGTCCTTCAAGCTAGTATTTGGAAAATCATGTCATCTACCAGTGGAATTAAAACACAAGGCCTTTTGGGCAATCAAGACATTGAATGTTGATCTGAAGGTTGCTGGGCAGTGTAGATTATTGATCTGAACACAAGCTTTTATGTTGCCCAATTTTTTCTTAATTTTTGTTGCTTCCTTGCTTCATTGTTGTTGCAGAATTTTCCTCTTTTATGTGTTTTTTTTCAATTGAATTTTTGTTTTTATAAACTCCTTTGCTACTGAGTTTTTATTTTATATGTGACGTGTGTGACATGTCCCTGTTATTGTTTGTTGTTATTATGTGTGATATGTCTGTGTTATTATGTGTGAGTTGTCCTGTTATTCTTGCTTTTTATATATTTAATTATATATTTCCAACTTTATATTTATATATTTAATTTGAAATAATTTTTACATATACATATACATATAACTTAATAATATTTGAAAAGACTTATATATATATATACTCAAAATTTTAATATTAATTATTTAATATGAAGTAATATGGTAGTACTAATAGGAAATAAGAACTAAGAATATGTTATGCATTTATTTACTTATAATTATATAAATTATTAAAATTGATTTTGTTCAATTTTTATTTCTTTTCATTTTTTTTTTTTTTTTTTTTTGCGTCTAGCCTCGCTCAAGCGCATGCCTTTGCCTTGTGCTTTGAGCCTAGGCTTCATAACTCCTTTGCGTCTTAGTGCACCTAGCGCCTTTAACAACTACGTTCATTGGTGATATTTTATATGAGTTATATTCTAATTTACTAAAAATCTATTTAGATTTTATATTTTATATTAGTCATATTTTAAATTAAGATCTAATTATAATTATCATTAAAAGTTAAATAGTGATATTGATAAGTAGCTTTAAAAAATTTTAATTATAATATTATTAGCCTTCTATTCTATTAATAATTTTTTCATTTTTAATTAATTTCACAATTATCAAACTATAAAACATTCAATTAAATTACTAAGACATGACATGAATAATATATATATAATTTTGTTTAACATATTTTATGAAAAAAAATTAAATTCAATTTATTAAGATATTATAATTTAATTTACATAATTTTATTAAAATTTCATTTATGAATAAGATTATATTACTTCTAATAATATTTTATTCATTAATAAATGTTTAAAGTATAAATTATTTTAGTTATCGTTGTGTGTGCAATTAGGTGGTTTGTGGACTTTTGTTGCTCTCCATGGTGCTTTCGGACTAATAGGTTTTATGTTATGTCAATTTGTATATATATGTTTTGTGTGTATATTTTTGACAAGAATGTTAAGTAGTTTGATGACCAATTAATTTAATTGAAATATAAAGGTTATGGGTTCAAATCCTTTGATTAATAAAACATTTTGCATAATCATATGGGTAATGGGTTCGAGTATTGAGTGCCCATTATTCGCCTACCTAAATCCAGACTTGAATCCGGATTTGCTTTGAACCTAATGCGAGTATTAAATCTACTATCAAATCCGCCGAAATCGGGTCGGATCGGATCGGATATCAATCGGGTCAAATTAAATTGCCATCCGTAGGAGTGATGTATAATTTGTATTCTTCTCAATTTAAATTACTTCCATTTTTTTTTTGTTTTATTTTTTTATTCACTCGAATTTTGGTTCTCAATTCTTATTTCCTTTGTGCTTAAAATGTGAACTTTCCTAGAATAAAACGCATATTTCTATTTGTCCTTAAATGTTTTATTTGAGTTAGTCTCTCATGTTGTTATCGTTCTGGATGTAAATAGGATTCACAAATCATTTCTGCATCAGGTGAGAATCTCATATCTGTGTTGCAGGACTAGAAACTACCTACAATTTCTTTAAAATCTCTTCCTGAAGGTTTCTTTATTTACGATTAATGTGGTCTTTTATGGGCTTTAGCTCCTCCTCTTGCAGTTGCTTTGACTCTATAATAATGGCTTTTGGTTTCGATTCCTCTTCTTTAACAATTTTTTCAATTGGGTTTGCGTTGGAGTTGCAGTTAAGGGTACCTCAATCATTTTGAAAGTTTTCTCTTACCTTTCACTATCCTTTCGTTATGATTCAATGGAAAAACCCTCAATATTGGATGGAGGAACTACTTTCTTGGCTCTAATCCATCTTTTTCTTTGGTTTTCTAAAAATCTCTTGATTTCTCTAGACCACCCTCTGATTTGGGCTTAGTTGAATTTGGATTTCAGATTATCCTCAATGGATCTTGAATTAGGCTTGTAATTTAAAACCTATACATTCGAGAGATAAATATGAGCTGCAAGTCTTCTGTTGCCATTGATTTCAAGAGAGCTAACTACCGTAGGTAGCTACACAATGTTAATAGGTCCTTCACTGCACAACATCCACTTCTTCTTACTGATTAGCCCTTTACTATAGGTATAATTTTGTAAAATGTTTGATTTTATGGGATTTGGGGTAGGATTTGTATATATTTGGTAATAGCCTTTTGGGTTTTTATGTTTCTACTAAGTTGAAATTAGTTTTTGGTTTAGCAAATATTTATAAAAGAGTTGGCTTTGCTAACTATTCCACTAGGGTTTTTGAAATGCTTTATAAATCTGAACTTATGGTGGTTGTGTTTTTGCTTGCCATGTTTGTTGCATGATATTTAATGGAATTGATTTAAATTCAAATTCAATACTGAGACAGAATACTTATCTTAATGTAGGATTTTCACAATACTTATTCTAGTAGAATTTATCTTCACTCCAACATATACACTCTAAATTTATTCCAAGTAGAGATCAATTCACAATTTATTAAATCCTCAATATTTGATAGTTAACAAATAGTGAGGTGAACTTGAAACACATCTTCTATAATAACAACAACACATTTTACTGTAACAATAATTAATACTCAAATATTGAAGCGTATCTCCGATAAAAATCTTATTCTACATATTTTTTTCATTAATAATTGCGTAATGATATGATACATAAATATAGGTGTTTTATTTACGTCAACATGAGATTGATCAAAAAAAGAAAAGAAAAAGAAAAATTATGCATTATAGAAAAATTATGCTTAAGTAACTAGAATTTTCATGGATTTTTATATAGATATATATATCAAGTTAGCCATATAAACACGCAACCATTAATTTATCCCCGTAGAATTTATCTTTACTCCAACATATACACTCCAAATTTATTCCAAGCAGGGATCGATTCACAATTTACTCAATTCTCGATTTTTGATAGTTAACAAATGGTGCAGTGAACGTGAAATATACATTCTATAATAACAACAACAAATTCTATTGTAACAACAATTAATACTCAAATATTGAAGCGTATCTCCGATAAAAATCTTATTCTACATATTTTTTTCATTAATAATTGCGTGATGATATAATACATAAATATAGGTGTTTTATTTACGTCAACATGAGATTGATCAAAAAAAGAAAAGAAAAAGAAAAATTATGCTTAAGCAACTAGAATTTCCATGGATTTTTATATAGATATCTATATCAAGTTAGCCATATAAACATGCAGCCATTAATTTATTAGACGTATTTAGAATCTTTATAAATTGTTAGACTAATCAAATATCAAATTACAATTGTATTCACTATATGCCAATCTTTGCAAAAAAAAAAAAAAAAAAAAACATATGCAACAAGTTTGTTTTATATGTTTTGACTCCGTTTCAATTTCGCACAGATACATATTTGTATTATACTAGTTTGACATTTCTTGATGTCCATAAAATTTTAAAATTTACTTTCAAGTAAATTTAAATACCACATCCGTCGTTCTATTTTGGCCAGTCAATTTTTGTCTATATTCTCCAACAGACTAAATTCAAGATTTTCATTATTTTTCATAATTTCAAGCACCATATTATATAAATATTATCAAAATTTCTTTTATATTGGTTTCATATTGTCCTAACATAACATTATTTATACATATCTCATAATTTTCATTCATTTTAGGTGCCTAAATTTTTTCGAAAAATTTATTAGTCATATTTAGGATCTCTTTTAGATTTTATTTTTCTACAACTTGACCATTTTAAATATTTGCTCATTTTCTTTTATTTTTAGAACCAATCTACCATGCATCAGGTATGCCGTAAATTCATTAACATAGACAGTTTATCCTTTGAGGACTTCAATTATACTAGGAGCAATTTACAGGTAGTATGTAAATTTTAGTTATCTCCTTTTAGATCAGTAAATATTTCTAGTAATTAATTTGTAATATTTTGTAAATAAATTATCTTCTAAACTTTTAAAATTACCTGATATGAGGATCAAAATGTAATAACAATAATTCATTTTAAATAAATTTATTCTTCTAGCCTTATTTTCTCCTAATGTCAGAATTCGTAACAATTAGCAAATTTGATATATATAACTTTTTTATTTGAAAGTTTTAAATACTTAATCATAGATTATACCTAAGATATATTTTCAACCTTGTTTTGAGAACCCATCTTAGTTCGTGGTGCTGGAGCAATTAGAACATATACTGCACATTTAAAAATCCATCAACGAGTAATGTTTAGTTCATGATCTAAAATCAATTATAAAGGAAAGAATTTATAATAATTTATTGGCTTGATACGAGTAAATACTACTATATATAATAGCATGTCCCTCTATAAAAATAGGGAGATTCATTCTCATAAAAATTATTTTGCAATTAATTGCAATCATTTATAAAAAAAATTTACTAAATCATTTTTTAGCAATAAACAAAAGACAGGTCATCCTAAATTATTTTAAATAACACATATCATAATCATTAAAAGCCGATGTGTAAATTTACTATATTCTCAAGATAAATTATTTTAATAGTATAACCTGAAAATTGTATTATTAATCAAATTGTTTGCGCAAATAATCATGCAAACTTCTGATTACATATTGATAATAATTTTTACAAACTTCATGTTCCAAACTAATAATAATTATGTAACTATCTTTTTGAATGCATCCATCAAATATTTAAATAATTCATATGATGAATCAATTGATCAATAATTTCTCTTTAAATATTTGAGAAAATGCAAATAGTTCTTGAAATGTACTTGGTGATTGCTAAATAATTAATTTGCATTTAGAACAAAAATAAGCACGAATAATTCAAGCAATTTGAAGAAACTTCTGGTTCTTCAATAAATATCCATATAATGATCAAAATTTTCTTTTTCGCATCATCATTGATCGGGATGATCCGACCGAATCATATCAAATTATAAAGTACTTCGATTTATAAAGTTCTGGTTTATGACCATATTCATTTTAATTATTATCTCTATATGATATTAATTTTAATGAATATCTTTGGACTAATGTATTATGCACATTCTTCTAGGTAGTAATACTTGCTCTTCTGGAGCATTCAAATTTTCTTTTACTACTAAAGCCAAATTTGTCTTTCAATATTTTGGTATACAATTAGTACAAAACCAATATACATATATGCTACATTATTTGTATCACTTATGGTGGTAAAATTTAGTATTAGTTATGTGGTCAGAATAATTATTAAGATCATTACTTTAATTGTGATTTTATTAATATTCTCAATGACAAGTATATCTTTGTCATTATTTGCGTCCATGTCCATTTATTGCATTTGCTTCGGAGAATGTTTCAAGTCAAGTTAGGTGGGTTTCACTATCCTATACCCATTATTATATATGGTTTTATTCACTTCAAGGAATGAAATAGTTCCAATTAGATAGACTTCATGATGTTTCATTAAGATCTCTTTTATTTTGCTCAATGATAAAAATGATATAAAATAAATTTAAAATATACCTTAACCTTTTCTCTTGATATTGATATTTCAATAGTATATTGGAGGTATAAATACCATTGACAATCTAGATCAATGGCTAATATAGGTCTAAATATAACAACAATAACTTGATTATATTTAAAAATAAATCAATCACTTCTCAAAATTGATAGTACGTGAATAATTTATTGTATATAATTTTTATCTGTAACATAAAAGAGCTATAATTTGACTTAGTAATAAATATTAAAACAAAAAAAAAAATTAATTATATTAACCAAATAACATATCAAATGATAGATGAAGTATACAGCAATACATACACATCTCAAATTATAAAACCTCACTAGCTAAAACCACCACAAAGATATAATTATTAATTATTATAAACTAAACGACAAAAAAAAGAAGAAAAGGAAAATAGGCATTAAAAAAAATGAAATCATTACGAGAGTGTGTTTATTATTGATGAGAAGCCACATAAATATATCTTTTCACGATCGGTAAAGAATCATCTGTATCGTTTTATGTATCCTTTTTTACATAATTAATTCAACTCGAGATTTAATCACAATTGTTAAGCCTCCTTACCCCCCTCTACAAGCGCGTTTAGTGAGAATCAAATATGAGAGCTTTTCTCACATATTCAATCTGCATATCCAATTGAGCCACAACCCGTAAATTACTTAGTAATTTATTAACTACCTCATTTAGTCAGACCAACAATTTTTTTTATCAGTGCTATAGTTCGCTAAATGCGCTCACTATTAAATATCAAGAATTCAAAAATTTTTAGATAGCAGCTTCAAATGAAAAGTAATGTCATAATTGAAGACACTTAGATTTCAGTTGATGAGCCGTAATCACAATGTAAAATAATGTAATTGAATAGATTGTAAGATAAATATTGAGTATATGAGACAAGTTTTTATAGACAATATTAAGTAGATGGAGGAACAGTAATCATTCATAGAAGTAGATGCCCGAGCTAAACATTTTGTAATTTATTTTATACAACTCGCAAGCAGCATATGGTCACATTATTTGTTGTTGTATGTGAGAATACAAACCGTGAAAAAGAGAAAATAAAAAGTATACATGGTCACACCACTCTTAGGCCTTTTTGAGGAACTCCATAATATAGGTATTAAAAGCAGAACACATTACTTGGAAGCCTTGAAACCCAGCTCCTTTAGCTAATGCCTCAAATTCCTTTTCAATTCTCTCTTTTCCACCTGGGTTGTGAGCCAACATTATGCAGTCAAGGTGGACGACTGATTTTGTGGCAAGGCTGGTGTCTGGGGCTACTGGAAGAATGCATTCTGCCACAATTACTTTTCCATTTGTCGGTAACGCATTATAACAATTCTTCAAGAATTTTAAGCAATGTTCGTCGCTCCAGTCGTGGCATATCCACTGTGGAATTAGGATACATGAATAAGTTGAGTAAATGAATTGATGATTTTAATCTTCTTGAAGATAACAGTATCACCAAAGACTCAATTCTGTTTTTGTCTTAAAATTATTAAGAGGTTTAATTTCGTAGAATTCATTTGCAAATTCCACATATTTTAATAAAATTTAAAATATTTTTCATTCCGAACACAAATTTTATATTTCCAAATACTTTAATGAAATTCACTTGTTCCAAACAAGGTTAATATTACCAATATTTCCTTTTTTCGTCAAGATTAGGCATTAACAAAGAAACTACGTTTAAAACCTACCTTCATGAAGATCGCATCTGCTTGAGGAACACTGACAAACATGTCTCCGCCAACATGCTCCACACCTAATACCAACATCCAGCTCAATATCAAAATCAATAAGCAATTGATAATACGTAAATCCACAAACAATTTCAGATATCTTAGTATTTATTTCGTTCAAAGGTTGTTGTTCGACGTTGTAGTAACTCAGTTAACCAAAACATCTTTAGCTGAACAGAATATAATCCAATTGAAGCGCAACAGCATTATGAGATAATGTGAATACCGGGATAAGACGGCGCATCCTCAATTACATGGGGCAGATCGAAGTTAATACCCTTTAGAGAAGGGTATTTGGAGACAATCATGTTAATTACAGCTCCTGTTCCACCACCCACATCCACCAAAGATGTGAGGCCCTCAAAGCCTTTATAGCTTTCAAGAATTTTCTTCATGGTAATGGTGGAATGGTCAGACATTCCCTTGTTGAAAACCTTGTTGAATCTCGGATCTGTGCCATGGAATTCAAATGCAGTCATTCCATAGGCCTTGTTGAATGGAATTCCTCCTTCAAGAACCGCTTCTTTCAAATAATACCTACAGTTTCAAATTTTAAAAAAAGCCAATTTGAGCAGAAAGAAATGATTAACTATATTCTTTTTACCTTGCGAAATGTACTAGGCACAAGTATTTTTTTAAATATTATTATTTTAAAAAAATTTATTATTTTACATTTAATTTAAAATATATCTCAAATTAATATGTGTACATAGACGGAAAACAAAAGGATTTTATTGTGGCTTGTATTTATTTTGAAACACATATTATTAAAATTTGACTTATTCGGCTTGACATTTTCTTCATAGATTCAAACTCCAGGCCCAACCAGCAAACCCTAGTCCCGATGCCTGCCAAGCGTGAGGTCCAACTTCCCAACCCCATTATTGATTGTCTGGTGAAGGTGGGACCTAGGAAGTTTGTTGTGGTGGTTGGGTGACTGTCTGTGGTGGGAAAATAAAAATAGTAGAGCATGCCCTTTTAATTAAGAGATTCACTCGCCTCAACCGGCTGTATTAGACCCGCTTATAAACCAAAATCAATGAAAAATAAATTTTTTATTAATTTTTATACGATTAATGCTTGTTTATTCATTATTTTCATAAAAAATAGAGAATTTTGGAAGTAATTGAATGGAACATCTCAACTGTAAGTGGTAAGATCTTTCTTTCTTTCAAGTTTCAAACCAGATCTGATTTACTACCGTGTGGAGACTTTGTTATGCTATAATATTGTAATTATGAGAAAACATCATTCATTTTTCTGTCGGTTTATAGTCCATTGGCTAAGGAAGTATACCAGTGAGGGATTTTCTGTTAATATTCAACTCACCAAAATGTAAGAAAAAGATTAAATTTTTTGTTAATATTTCGTAAAACACATCACTGATTTGCATTTGTTCAGTAAATTTTAGATGAATTTGAACTTAAAACTAAATATCAATCATTTTATACAAACAGGAATGGACAGAACAGAATGGGGACAGACAAACCTCTGGCACTGGTTAAGCAAAGAAGCTTAGAGAAGATGCAAAAAAGACAAATTAAAATATTTGGACTTTTCTTTGTTTGGGAATCTTGGTATGAATAAGAACATTTTCTTTTTATTTTTTGAAAAGTATAAATTTTTTTCTCATTTTATAAAAATTTTTAATCCTAACATTAATATGTTAATTAATTGTAACCATAAATTGCTTTAAATATTTTCTGGGTAATATCTTACAGTTAAACTGAAAAAAGAACAGTAGAGAATAATTACCAGCTTTCCATAAGTACTTTGTCTTGGTTCATTAGGCAAAGAGGGGCAATAGAGACACCGTCCTCATTCTTGGTCAAGAATTTGCAGACAGGAGCTAGACCATAAAGCCTCTCGACTTTCCCATCAGGAAGAGTTCTTAAAGAATAGGTAAGAATAGAGTAGCTGGCCAGCAGCCGCAATATACGATCCAAAACGACGGGGGCGTCTGGGTTCTTGGTCGGAAGCTGAGAAGCAATGTCGTATGGAGACAAGAACGCACCGGGACCTGCTTTAGAGATGATTTCAAGTAAATCGAGCTCGATGGCTGATTTTAGAACCATAGGTAGTACCGAAGCACTCGTTAATTGCATAGCAAAGAGATTTGCTTCCTCATCGGATACCTGAGTTGGAGTCATCTGAGTTTCAGCTGTTGAACCCATTTCCAACCTAATTTTCTGTTTTCTTGAGAAATGGAGTGTAGAAATTAATACCCAAGAGAAATGGTTAGAGAAGAGTAAAGGGAATAAGCTTCCGATATATGGGAATTTGGTCGCTAACTTGGGTTTTATATATGTGGAGTGTACCTCAACCACTTTGATTTGGTCTTTCCACTAAAACACAACAACCTACCTACCACCAAATAATCCTTCACCCATATTTTTTTTTTATTACTTCCTCCTATTCTTTTATATTGACGAAATTTTCATTTCGGAGGTTACATCTAAATAGACAAAATTTGGAGTGTGCAAACTTTAGAGAAAATTGAAAACTACACCAATTTGATTTTATTTTTTTGATTTTTCAATTTTTGGTTCGAATACGGATTTACGGTATTTCGGGACCGCTCAATTCTAGAACATTCTTTTTATTAATTGAACCGAGCGAAAAATATATTGTGTAACTATTTTGAGAGAACTAATCTAGTGATCAACTCAAATTGCGAGTCATAAAACTTATCACTCTCTTTCCCCTTCAATTATTCAATTCCTATATAAAGTTTTGTTGACAAATTTGCTTATTGGCCTAATCTACGTCAAATTGGAAAAGTACTTCATTTTAAAAAGTTTTTATTTGGAATAAAAATTTTTTGACGCTAAAAATTTATGGATGACCTAGTTTATCTTTCCTTATAAATTTTAATAATACATTTTTCCACACAAGCAACAACAATTTTTATGATTTTTTTTTACTTTTATATTTAAAATATTAATTTAACATATAGCTAGTAACTATAATTTTTAAAATGATAATTTTAATATTTTTTTAATTATTTAATAAGTGTTTAATTGATCTAATTTTATTATTTAAAATATTCAACACGATGGTACTGTAAGTTGAAATATTTAATTGGTCAAAATAAATATTACAATACTTTCAATTTTTGCTATATTTTAAAAAAGAATTCAACTTAATTTAATAATTGTCTTTCCAAATAACATATTAAAAGCCTTAATTTCTTTAGAAGAAAAGACCTTTTTGTTTAAAACAAAAAGATATTTGACTGGTAAATGAATTGTGCCTTTTGTCCTTATTTGGTTTATCTTTTTCAAAAGGACAGGGACATAATTTAATATGTACACATTGTTACTATCATTTTTCCTAATTTAATATGGACTATTTCAAATAAAAATATTTAAAGTTGTTTGATGTATGATTGAATAGCTAAGTATCAATTTTATAACAGAAGGGGATTAAGGGATCCATCCCTTTTAAGAATTTTTAGTGTATATATTTATTTATATATATAAAAGGAATTTTATTAATATCTCAATAAATTAAAATTAAAAATAAATAAAATAATTTTTATTGACTAAATTCTTAATATACGTGTTTTGTCCAACTAAAATATGTAAAAGATTAATAGGCGAAAAATAATTATTTATATCTGTAAATTTAAAAATTTTATAAATATTTTGAATCATTAAAAAAATAATAAGCAAACAAAGTGGGCGGTTTGAAGTATTAAATAAATATATAAAAGGTTAAGACTTTTGTTTGGCAAAGGGTAAAAAATGAGAGAGTTTATTTTTTTATTTTTTATTTTAAGTAGTAGTTTGAAAATAAAAAAGGAAAGATAAGAAAATTCGTTACGCTCACAAAATAAAATTGTATTTTTATTTTGTAATTTTTATATTATATTATACTATAATTCACTAAATATAGTCTTAGATTTGTTGTGTTGCATTTAATTTCATTGGTGAACCAAAATCAAATCAGTTGGTGGTGGTGGGCCCAGAAAATATGATGGGTGATCTACACAATTACATTTCTTAATTCTTAATCTGACCACCGGGTTATTTTTTTTTTTTTTGAAAGGATTTATTAGGTTACTTAGAGCTCTACAAAACAATTATTATCATATATAATAATTAGGATGTTCACCCGACTGATATTAATCATATTTAGCATATTGTTATTTCTTTTCTTCAAACACAAGACAAAGGATTGATAAGGACCCATAATATTATCAAAGGCCCTAAAGACTAATCTATCTTCATTTTTATTTTTAATTTGTTCAGTAAAATTAACTATTTTAGTAGCTATTAGTTACTAACTTTTATTAAAACATTAAAAGTTAAATATTATATGATTTAATTTTTCATAACATGCTAATGGTATATTACCAAATAGTATAAAAAAACAAACGCTAAAAGTTACTTCAAAAACTATAGTCAAACACATTATTACAACTTCTAACCGCATGCAAACAAGAAAAAGAGGCAAAAGAACTAGTAGCTAGTAGCCCACATACATGAAGAGAAGAAGAGAGCCCACACACATGTAGAGAAGAAGAGAGGCAGGGCTTGTTGCCTTAATATTAAGGTGTCAAGGTGATGGAAGAAGGCCACAAGTGGATGCAACGATGCTTTGGCCATTCTCTTACAGAGCCTTACAGCCAGTCCGTGCTTGCTGTCTACTCAACTTTAGCGACCTAATACCCAACTTAGAGCATGGAAACGAATTAGCATACAACTGAGTAACCAAAGCAAGCCAATCCGACTCAAGTACAACCTGACTAAACCCTAGCTCTATTGATCTTGATGCTGCAAAACAAGTTGCCTCAATCTCAACTTCTTCTGGTGATAGGAGTTGCCGCACCCTCTTCAAACCAGCTACTAATACGTTGCTAATATTATTGCGAGCCACAAATGCCAATCCCATACCAATAGCTTCCTAGACATATATTTAAGTTGACTTTCACCATCCCAACTATTAGTAGCTTACTAAAACGTATAATGTCCGTTACTAAAAATTTGTTACTAAAATGCATTTTTCTTATAGTGTAGAGACCAAGAGTTACCGTAGGAAAGAGCTGGCCTCACCAGATCTGTATAGATAGTTCCCTTGGACTCAAAATGGATATTGAACATCATGTTACAAACATCAGGAGCTGATATGAATTTATTTTGGAAGACAAGGACATTTTGTTCTCGCTAAAGAGCACAAGAAAGCATTATAATGAGCTTATTTTGAGGATCTTCCAACTACTGTGTTTTGGTTCGAAGCCACATCCAAAAACTAACCTGTGTATCTATCCCTCTGAACCTTAATGCAGATATAACTAGACTTCCCCTAGTAGTGGACACTCCAATAGCACAAATCCACTGATTCTACACATTCACTGCATCTAAGAGATTTGGTATCAACATCAACCCCTTTTCTGTTAAGATTGCATTGCATTGGAAGCAAATTTTTATATGTTGTGGTTTTTGCCTAAGAAGATGGCTCAACACTGTGTCAAGGCCTAAAGGCCAAAGGGAAGACAGAATGGGTCAAAACCCGCTTAGTGAATAGGAGTCGTCACACAAATTTTACATGGTAAAACCTATTATAACCCTAATTAAAGATCTTTTTTTATCTTTCTATTTGTGTGCATTTCAATTATCAAGAAAGGATGACTAATTTTGCTTATGGAAATATTGAAGTTATATTTGACATTATCTTATTTAAAATTTAATAATTTTTGTGAAAATTCATATTTAGTTTTTTTATGGTTTGAATAGTTATTGATGTGGAAGATCTTATGAACTCATATTTAAATTAGCTAGAGAATGTATTTTTTTGAAAGTTGAATTTTGGCAAGAAAATAATTAGTATAAAAAACACTTGGTTTATTCTCATGTTAAGAAATCTTTTATATTTTTTAGATTGTTGAGAGTTGCTCCCAACCATATAATGTTAATTTATGTTAGTCCTTGTCTTTGTTTTTGTTTTTGTTTTTGATTATTAGTGATTTCAAGGTTATTTCTCCTATCTTAAACAATTAAATTGATTATCAAACTAATGAAATAAATTGGATACAATTAAGTGAAGTCAATTTTGTACTAATTTTTTATCCATGGAATTTTTCTTTACAATTGCTTTGTTTGATTTTTTTTTAAGTCAAATTTTTATTTAAAATTGTTTCTTTTAATTTTTCAAATAATTCTCTAAATTGTCATTTAAATAATATTAAATTAAAAAATTTTTGATATATGATAAATAATACGGTTGGAACAACACTTCACTTATTTTTTATTACTTGTTATAATTTCATGCACCCGTAGGATTTAGCTATCAATTTTTTTCTAAATTATTGCCTATTACTTGTGAAACCCAAAGCTTTTGTAAGCTAAAATCTTGGACATTTGAAACTTATTTTTGTTTTTATATTTAATGTTATAACTTAAGGTTGTTTATATTTAATATTATGTTATAACTGAATTTAACCGACATCTTGTTGACAGAGAAAAAATAACATTTCCGACCAAAGAAATTTTTTTAGCAGCTAACTTTTCACCGCAGCGTATTGAAGAAGGACAAAGCACGTGGACAAATGTGTGGTCCAGTTCATTGGCAGAGCGTGAAAAATAATGGGTGAAGGTGTAAGCATCTCACCTACTACAGACCAAGACAGACTGAGAGGATACCAAAAAAGCATCGCAGCTATTGGAGACTTCCTGGAAGGAAATCCATGCTTATTTGTGGGCCTAATTTTGCATACGAAAGCTCACAAATTTCATAATCAATTATCTTTTCTTCACCAAACATTGGTTAGCATTTCGTTTCACTCTCTTTCTCCGTCTCAGCTGGCAGTTTATCTTACCATATTTATTTGTTTCAAACATAGAACAATAAAGGAAAAGAAAAATAAAATAAGAGAGATGAGTATTTAATTGGACCGGTGAAAATAGACTATATTTCGCTTGCAATATTAAGATTCAAAATTTAGAGTTGTCGTTATTGTTGCAATATTAAACAAAGACATAATATAATAAAAAATAAAAAATAAAAAAAAAGAAAGAAAGAAAGAAAGGAGAAGCTTACCTTTTCCCATCAATTTCTTACTTACCAAACTGTCATTCTAAATCTATATATTTCCTTCATTAAAACCATAAAACTCCACTAAACTATTAAAACTATTATAATTATAAGCATTATAGTTAAGCTTTAATACTTGCTTAACACTCTCAATTAATCCATATATATATATATATATATATATATATATATATATAAATTTGGATGTTCTCACACTCAAATCAATTAAAAAAAGGTTTGTTTTTTAGAAATATGTTACTATTTTGTCCTTTTCTTTCTTTCAATATGCCATTAGAAATACTTTAAATCAAAATATTATTTTCAATTGATTTGGTTTATATATATGGCAAGTCTTTCTCCTATGACATGATCGCTAACATTGCACAATACTAAATTATCATTTTGATTAATTGAAATTGACCTTTCTTTACTTTTAAAAAATTATTTTTTAATATAACTTTTAGAGAGCTTAAATTAATATCGTTAACGATATTTTCATTTTTTCAATAATTAACAAAATTAATACTGCCACTAATATTTTGAAAATCTTTCACTTTCTTTTAAAAAAAAATTCTAAAGTTTTTCATTAATATTTTTATCTATGTAAACATATCATTAATAGGTTGCCATTTTCTTTTTTTTTTTTTTTTTCGTTACGAAATTTGTGTAGGTTAATATTTTTCAGCTTTTTTTCACTTTTTTTTTAATAATTAACAATATCATTAATATCTAAGTCTATATAATTTTAAATATAAATAAATGGCTTAATGACAAAAAATATATGAACTTTAAAAATTTATTTTTTAAATTTAGCTAATTATTTTAATTTTATCAATCAACACTGCATATTTATTTTTCAATATTAATTTTAATCTTTATTTGTATTTTGTACTATTTGTCCTACTCTGTTTGTTATCCACCGTAAGTGGATCCTATCACATAACATGTCAGTATCAAGTCGTCATATATCCATGTGTATTGAATTTAAAAACAGATATTTTATAATTTAAATTACCACAAGCAATTATCAAACATTGAGAATAACACCAACAGATCCAAGAAGTCAAATTTTCAATTTTCTGGGTACAGAAACAGACTCCGTCAAACACCAAAATCACATACTTAACGTTACACACCCTTGAAAAGACACAATTATCCACATAAAAATGACAATAGAAGATAGTCTAAATATAATTGAAATATCCAAAAAATTTAATTTCAGAAAATTTTCATTTAAATTATAATTTTAAAATTTTGATCAATAAATTTGAGTCATATAAAAATTAACTGGACCCGTAAATCAAGTAAATTTATTGAACCGGACCAAATCGGTTCGGATTGAACCACCATGGTTCAGTCAAATCTGAAAATTCATTTTGCTTTTCCTTTTTCTTTTCTTTTTTCTTTTTCTTTTTCCTTTTCTTTTCTTTCTTTCCTTTCCCTTCTCTTCTTCTTCTCCGCGACACTCCCTCTCTCCTCCCTCTTTCTCTCTTTTTCCACCGTTTCTCTCTCCCTCTCTCTCTGCGTCGACAGCCACACCACCGCCAGCAGCTCCACTTCGCGTCGCGCCGTCTCCTCCATCTCCCTCCTTCGCGTGCGACAGTGACGAACAAGCAGAGCTCCAGTTCTTCAGGAGCTGCACTTTGCTTCGCGTCGCGCCGCCATAGCCAGCGACTTCAAGGCGTTGCGCCATCTTGTGCCAGCCACCAGCCCAGCGCCGCCGCCTGTCTCCACCACCAGCAACTGGTTCTTCATCTAGCAGCCCTTGGCTTGGTTGTCTCCAATATATGTGAATTTTTGGGACATTATTCAGTGATAAAGGGTAAAAAAATATCCCTATAAATTTTTAATTAATTTCTTAAATTTTAATTTTTGTGAACAAATTAGTTGATTGTTGGGCTTGATTTATTGATTGTGATATTGGATAGGTTTACATTGGATTTAGTAGTTGATGAATAGAAAATAAATTATAGGTTGAGAATAAAATTTATAATAGGATATTTTGCAATAAAAATTTAGAAAAATTCAATTCCTTGAGTTATTGGTGATTGATAATTTATTTTATTTTATTAAGGTACTGAATATTTGACTACATAGAAAGATTTAATTAATAGAAAATACTTTAGTAGATAATTAATTTAATTAAAGAATTTAGTGTTAGATATTAGAACGTAAACGCAAAAAGGTATATTCAAAAATCGATTAATATTACGTTATGAATTTAATGGTGAAATTATTGATATATTGAATTGAATTAAGATATTTAAGTTGGACATTGAATAAAATGAAAATTATGTTATTAAAGGATTATTTTTAGTTATTTGATAAATATGAATGTATTAGTAAGGGTATTAAAATCAACTAATTAAGTGAGTCAGTGTAGAAACGAATTTTGTAGTTATTAAGAACTAAGTAAAGTTAATGAGTAAATAGTTATTAATTATTTAGAGACTGTAACTAAATTAAATAAGAAAAACGTTATCGGAGATAGAATCATATTTATGTGAAATAAAAATATTATTGATTATATTACATTGGTGGTGAATTTAGAATATTTTGAAGGTTGTGACGAGAAATCGGATTAGTTAAGGTTAGCAGCTAAATAACATAGAATTTAAATTAGTTTTAACGTAGAGATATGGTGTAATATATTATATCGATTTCTATTTATTATTTCGCGTTGAATAGAATATTTGACTGATGAATTCTTTCTATATTTTTAAATTCATAGATCATGTGAGCTCATCTACTGCTCCTCCGCACTAGAACCAGAATTAGGATTTGAATGTCCTATTATCACTGTGAGTAATAATAAATAGTGCATATCATCTGTATATACGCATTTCATTTATATATCATATTCCATTTATTATTTAAATGTGATCAATACTCATTTTCTCCACTGGTATTATATTACTATCCGGCTTATAAACATAATATTCTAGTCCTATAATAATATATAATTACAATCTTTGATTATATCCATACATGCATATATTGCACTGATTAAATCGCTGAATATTTGTATTGTGATAATGATGTGTTTTGTATCTGGATGAAAATTGAGATGACGTAGGTCACCATGAGACCGTTAGCCAGATATAAGGGGATCAGCTCCCCGATATATATATATATATATATGTTTATATGCAAATGAGAAAGGTAGGCCAATGGCCGATGAATGAATTTATGACATTATTGATCGATTTTGAAAGGCATGCCAAGGGCCAGTGGATCGATATTGAAAGGTAGGTCATGGGCCGGTGGGTGAATTTGTGACACTACTGATCGATTTTCACATATTGTGAATATCTGGATGTAGTTTATTTGAAAGTGCTGGTATATGACACATGCTTGTGAAGAATGCCCATTTTATATATATTATGAAAGCATACTGCCTGAATGTGTGAGTTTGCATTATTTATTATTATTCACTGAGTTTGGTAAAACTCATCCCCCCATTCCATAAACTTTTCTAAGAACTAGAAGTATCGCTGGTTCATAAAACTTCAACTTCCTTCTCCACAGAGATAGAATATTTAATACTAGCTTTGAAAATGTTAATGTATGAATTATTTGAGATGTTGGAACATTCTGAATATTTTAGTTTAGTTCCGCAGTTTGGACGATAGATCAATATTGGATATGTAAAAATTATTGTATACAAATAAATGATCTGTGGAGTATTTTTTGAAATTTGGAGAAATCATGATAGGAAAAGTTTGACCATATTATGATCGATGAATTTTGTACTAATTGCATTATAATTTTAATGAGTATAAGCCCGAGTTATGAATTAAATGTGGTATTGAAGCTAGGCTAAAAATTTTACTGATTGATTGTTGGGCCATGTCATAATATGGGCTCACTGTTTCCAAAGTCAGATATTAATGTAAATAGATTTTGAAATGATTCAGGCTTACTACGGGTTTCTGGGGCCTTAAGCTTATTCAAATTTTAGTGCCGGTCCAGTCCATGGTTTGGGTCGTGATAATAACCCACTTAAATTTCTCTGAAATCCCACGTTTTTCAGCTGACCAAATAACCAAATATAAAAAAAAAAGGGCAAAGTTAAAAAAGAAGCCAACACTATTGAAGAAAAGCTTTTTTTTTTTTTTTTTTTTTTTTTTTTTTTTTTTTTTGATGAAAAGGATGTTGTTGTAGTGAGATATAAACAAAACACTATTTTATTATTTTTTTTTTTTTTTTTTTTTTTTTTTTTTTTTTTTTTTTTTCAGTAAAGAAAGAGAGTAGAGCTCTAGATTACAAACACATCCTAGGGTATGCAACCCATATCGAATCATGAAGAAGCAAAGAGCAAATGCCCTGTGGAGGGACCAGGAGAGAATGAGTGCCCATGCCAAATTTCCTAACTTCCTTGGACAACAAAACTACACACAAGTTAGCTTCCCTATTATGTGTTTAACCTTACAAAACTACTGATGGATGATATTCTGAACAGTAAGGACCAGTTGATGAATAGCACCATAGGAAGCTACTTCGCCAGTAATAAGCTGTACCACCATCTTGTTGTCACACTCAACATGGAGGGAGCTAACTCCAAGTGGTTTTGCTAAACGAATTTCTTCTAGAACAACCACAACTCTGCATTTGGGATTGTACAGGTACCAAATTTAGAGACAAATCACCTAATTGGTTAACTACTAAGCCATATGTATTAAGCTTTAGAGAAGGAGATGGAGGAGGAAACCATTGAATCCAACACAAATGCAGTCATTCATTGTATCGATACCTCCAATTTGTGTTTACATATACTTGATTTTGTTAAAATGGTAGCTGAATGCGACTTCCAATATAACTCATTAAGAACTATATGGCTTATATCATTTAAATATCAAGAATTTACATTCTAATTTAAATGTTTTCTTTTTTTCTATTGTAACAAGAAATTCTGTCAATTTATCACAATTTTGAGTTTACATTACTTGATTTTGTTGAAATCATAGATGAATGCGACTTCCAATACAACTCTTACGACGTTTGGAGTTCTCAAATTGAAATGTTAATTAGTTAATTTGAATATTATTTCAAATGAAATTGAAATAGAATTTCACATTCTACCTCGACGTACGCACCATATAAACTGATTTCATGAAAATTGAAATCCAGCTCGTTTATGGGGCTCAGTAGTAGGGACCACGTGTGGGGCCCACTGCCATTTGGCCACTAAATAGTGACACTTCGATCCATTTGCCTGTAAATCAAACCTTATGGCTTAAAGGTTAATTGTGGGCATTTTTGGTCAGCAGTCTTAAGTTAGCAAAAACATTATGATCACAAAACCTTAGAGAAACTAAGATCAATATAAATAAATAAAAAATCAAAAAACTAAAATCAGCTCTCTATGAAAAATCTTAGGGAATCTAAGTAGTTTGTGTGAGAGAGCGTTTCCAGCATATAGTCAATGTGTTTTAGGTTTCTTAAAAACTTTCGGAAGCTTAAACCAAACACAATCTCAGATCATTAACCAAGGATTGAAGTTCTTGAGGTGTTCTTCATCATCTTCAAGCAAATCAATGATTTCTCTTCAAAATAAGGTAGCTGAGAATCTTAACCCTAATTTTTTATTTTTCCCAGTTCATTTTTAATCTTAAAATACAAAAAATCGAGTTGTTTGTGAGAGGAACACACAAAAACTAAATTTTACAGAAAATCTGCAGCTTTTTTGGGTTGCAAAGGCACGAGCCTGAGCTGTAACTAACACGCCATGCTATGAAGGTGCACGCCTTCAAGCAAAGGCTAGCACCATCTTAGTTATGGCGCCCAAATATCTGTACATTTCTGTTGTTTTTCTTTTCTGATCTTCTAGTGATCATAAGCTCATGTTACCTTAGAATGGGATGTGAGTCACTTCTAGTGGCGTGAGATCATATTTCTAAAAGCTAAATAACTTAAAAAAAAAAAAAACTCAAATCGTGCCTACATCCCTAGATCGAAGTGAGTTGAATTACGATATAGAACTCATTTCTTGAACCAGATGAGTACGTTAATAATTTTAACATGGTTTCTTCCAATGGTTTGTGAATTTTATTAATATCATAAGATGAACATTGTAATCATGAGCTTAAAATTTTACTAAAATTGTTATATTTATTAGTATTTTGTTTCTACCAACATTTCATTTATGCACTTTTAATTTTTGTTTTATATTATATATTAGTATAATTATATAATGTTTATGTATGTAATTTATATATTCTCTCCTTTATGTTTTCTGCCATTTTTATTATTTTACCTATTTATTATTTGTTTTATGTAATTTATTTTAATGTGTATTATTTATTGTTGGACAAATATTTTTTAACTTGTTATTTATCATTTTGAAATTTTGCATTCATCATCATTTTCAAATTGTGTGATTATATGTGTCGTGAAAATTAATGTTTAGTTAAATATTTGTGATTTTATTTAAGTGTAATTTATTATTTAAATTGGAATATTATATGTTTGTAATTTGTAATTTGTAATAGTCTAGATATATTTTTATACGGAATATAATAATTTATTTTTATTTTAAGAGTTTGTAATAATTTTATTTTTATTGATTTATATTAATTAATGGGTATGAGAATATTTAAGGGATAATTGCGTACATTGTATTTTTAGAAATGAGTTATAATTCTTTTTTCTTTCCTTTTTTTGTGGATGATTTAACTTTATGCTATTATGTATGTGATTAATTACTTGGATGGCATGTTTTTAAAATTGCATAACAATTTTTTTACACCTCAATTTAAATTAACATCATTATTAATAAATATCAAATATTCATACAATTAGGAGGCCGGTGTAAATCGTGCAAAATGGTTGCCTAACACACTTTTATTTTAGTACCCAATTTTTGAACTCACTCTGGTTAAAATCGAATTAATTAATTTTAAAAAATTAATTAATTTGCAAATTTTTCCTAATTTAGGGTGGCGAATCCAAGAGATATAAAACTCTTACTAAAGTAGGAAACCATATTTTATGAGGATTATAATGGGTTTGAAGAAATCAATTTTATTAAATAAACCGAATCAAACCTGTTTGATTCGGTTTACTCAAGTGACACTTGGGAAACCTATGAGATGACATGAAAACCCATTGTCTTCAGGCTTGCAACTCTAGTGGTAATTCAAGAAAGTTAACTCCATTAGTTCTGCAAATATTCATATTTATTAATAGTGTTATTAATCCTTAATTAAGTTTAAATTTATGTACTTATATAATTGTCATTCATACATAATTTTCTTCTTAATATCCATTCTACCCAATACCCTTAAGTGATATTGGAGGATCTGATCCTTTCACTTTACTTGACTATTGGGATCTGTTATTAATATACATCTCCCATAAGTCAAGTACCATTTGGTATATTTAAAGAATTTGCACAATTTGTATCACATTTTGCTCTAACCCAAAGCAAACGGGAGGAAACAATCAATTCTTACTTATAGAACCCAAGACTTTATATGCCTGGTCAAAGCCCATGTAATAGACCTTAGCTCCTCCCTTTAGGAAATACCTTATTAAATATTTGTTTGTTGCATTCATTAAATACACATGAGAGGCATTGGTCCAAGACCCCTTATTGGTTTATGGCCTAACCCCTATGCTTATGCCCTAGGAATAGAAAATGATTATTGACCATGAATCGCATGTGAGAGCTATAAAGGTGGAGGTAGTGCATTTTCTTACTCTTGTTCCCTTTTGTTTGAATATAACTGCTATAATTGTACTGTGTTCATGCATCATTTAACTCATTTATTTTACAACATCATTTATCAATATTCTATTATGGTTCGGTTAAGATGATCAGCATACCAAAGAGCGAAATATTTTAGAAAAATGTTGAAAGTAAAACTAGCTAAAAAGGTATGTCCCAAAAGTAGCTAAAAGCCTGAAGACCAAGGATCTGAAATAGGGGCTCCTCTAAACCCTAGTCTAATGCAACAAAATCGTTTAAAAGAGGTCTATCGACTCTTACATGAAATCAGGCATGCACAACTAGAAGCTTTGACCCTCTTCCAAGGTATTGAAGAATGATTTACTCATATGCGTGACATCATCGATCGCTTTATAAAAGTCGGCTACTTCACATTAGAGGAGACTAGAATGTATCAAACTTTTTAAGTTTTAATATTTTAAATGTTGTAATGTAAGAAGTTCACTATTGGGATAAATAATAGAATTTATTTTTAGCCAAATATTATCTAAAAAAAGTAAATAAAAATAATAATTCGCTCTTGCCCAAGTGATGTTTTAGGTAAAAAGAAAGGGACAATAAAAAACACTTATATTTGGCTATAAAGGCATGTTCTACTTTTAAACATGTTTGAAGAAGCCTCCTTTAAATTCGAATCTGATCAATCTGAATAGAGCTATAATAGAATATAATATTAGTTGTATTTCACGATATTGTGAATGTATGATTATTTTCGCATGTCATAATCATGTATCCATCCATACATGCATCACGTCACGTTTCTAACATTTCTTCTATGCACTCAAAATAGCACCACGCAAGAAAAAGACCCCGAAAACAAGTGGCTGGTTGAGAATGGAGAACCGACTGGTCAACATTGAACAACCTTCAACCCCCTCAATCTGCCTAGCTCAATTCCTACAAGTCCAATAAGTTGCCACCTCGAGGCCGAATTTTCTCTATTTTGATCAGATTCGCAAACTACTATGTCAACTGACAAAATGGGTGAAAATAATATTTCCATGGCTCATATGGAAAAGATGATTGAGAAGATGGTGACATATAGCCTCAAAAAATTCCTGAAAGCTAAAAAAGGGAAAGAGAAGGTAACATTCAAAGAGGGCAAATGAGTTAATGATGAACCCATTAAGAAAGAATATGCCAATGACACTTGATAAGACAAAGAATTCTTTAAGAAGATAGTAGTTAGGAAGACTAAATCTAAACCTATAGCTTTGGAAATATTTGAAAAGCTGGATAAAAACTGGAGAAGCTGTATGTATTGATGAAGTCCAAAGGCATGGATCAATATGTAGATTTAGATGATGACAAGGATGACAAACTAAAGTTGAAGTAAGCAATTATGGTCACGTACAAGATGCTAAAAGTTGCAAAATATGACGAGAATGGTGACCCAAAAGTCCATTTGATGCAGTACAAATCCATTATGGAATTGGCAGGTCGCCGACAAGGGAGATTCTGAAGAAGTTCCCAATGTCTTTAATAGGGTCTACTCAAACGTGGTACCACAACCTGGATAAGAAATTCAAAAGGGACTGGTGCGAGCTCACTATAATATTCCTCGAAGAGTATGCTTACAAACTTTAAATGGGTGTCAATTAAGGGATCTTGAGGCAATAGTACAGAAGCACGATGAGCCCTTTATGGATTACATGGCTAGATGGAGTGCCAAGGTCATTTAAATAAGGAATAAGCCAGACACCAAGGAATAGATGAAGATTTTTATCAAAGGAACCCTGCCAGCCTTCCGTGAAAAACTGTATTATATGCCTCTGACCGAATTCTCTCAGGTCTATAAAGTGAGAACGACCATCGAAGATAAAATTAGACAAGACAAGAAATACGGAACTCGTGCTAAAAACTTCAATAGATCAGGATTCTAAGGACCTAGTAAGTTAAGTAAGGCTCCAAACGTCAGTAAAAGCACTACGACTATTGTCTTGGATCTCAAAGGCTACTAATGTGCCTCAAAAAAGTTTCTCTAGTTTTGGCACCCTCTCTCTAGGGTTTTTGAGAAGGTGAAAGCCGTAGGCTTATTGAGACCATTTACACCAAAACCTCCTCCAATAAATTCGCCAAGGAAGTTCGATTAGGATGCTTATTGTCACTTTCATCAAGGCAAAGGTCACACCACCAACAATTGCTTGCGACTTAGGCACAAGATATAAAACTTGATTAATAAAGGCAAAATTAATTAACCCAATAAATCAAGGCCTAGTACGCAGACCAATTTGCTTCTTAATTTTAAAAATGTGTCACCTCCAAAGAACCTGTATATGGTAAAATCACAAAAGACCCCTGAAGAAGTACTGTCAAAATTTAAAGAGAAAGAAGAAGCGAGGGTGGAAAAGATGTTGTTAGAACATGTCCAGGTTATGGTGCTGGACATATGGGATAGTGATGAAGAGTGGACGGTGCAAAGTAAGCCAATTTGGATGGAAAGTAAAGATGAAGTGGTAGCAGAATCCATTACTCTAGACATATAGAGTAGGGAGGATGACAGGGTAGCTGATCTTGTAAGCCATATGACGTGTAGTGGTTAAGTTTATCAACCGGATTCAATTAAGCCTCTCGAAGAAAAATTAAAAGAGAAGGCAAGACATATCTAATGCGCTAAAAGCTGAAACTCAATATAACATCCTGATCAAATGGATGAAGAGAACACATGCAAGTGTGAGTATGTGGGATTTATTGCTCTCCTCAAAGATACATTGGGAGGCTCTATTGAAAGCAATGGTAGAAGTCTTTGTTTCAGCATCTATATAAATAGTTGATATTGTGAAATTAATCTATCGTGATCCTCTCATGATTACCTTTTTTGATGATGAGCTTCCTCCTAAAGGGAGAAATCACACCAAAACTTCATTCTTAAAAGGTTGAGGTAAGGGGAAGGGTCACTGACAATGTGATGATCGATGATGGGTTAGCTCTGAATGTGTGCCCGTTAAAGTTCATTTCTAACTTCAAACTGGAATTGTCTGATTTTGAGGTTTCAATGTTATTATCAAGCTTACGATGATTTCGAAAGGCAAGTAGATGGTGTATTTAGAACGGTGGTCAAATTTAGACCGATTGAAAAGGAGACTAAGTTTATTGTCATCGAAATTCCTTCAACTTTTGCTCTACTGTCGGGGCATCCATGGTATCAATTTTTGGGAGGAGTGTCCTCCACCCTGCATGAGAAGATAAAATTCCCATTCAATGGGGAAATTATCACCATACCTGCTGCTAATGAGAGAAGGTGGCTATGGTCAATGTGGATGAACAAGTTATACTACTGTGGAACAGATTTCAGATTGTTGTGCTAGGCACTGAAGTAGGACCTGTGGTCGCTAAAATTATGAAAAAAGAGAATTACAAAAAAGGCAAGACCAAGGCCATCTAAGAAATGGAGCCTCTTAAGACCGAAAAGCAAGTGAGAAGCTTTCTGGGGAACATTCAATACATTAGCAGGTTCATATGAATTGTTTATCGTATGTAATCCAATTTTTAAGCTTTTAAGGAAGGATCAGCTAATCAGATGGAATGATCAGTGCCAGACAGCTTTGGACAAAATTAAGGAGTATTTTTCGAGTCTCCCGATTTTACGCACACCAAAGCTAAGAAAATCCTTAATTCTGTACTTCATAGTGGAAGATGTTGGAATGCAGTCATGTTAGCATAAGCTGATCATACCAGTGTTGAGAAGGTAGTGTACTATTTGAGTAGGAAGCTTCTTTTAAATGAACAAAAATATGACTTGATAGAGAGAACTTGCTTAGCAATGGTTTGGGCTACCAGAAAGCTTCGACACTACTTTTAGTCTTATAAAGTAATAGCAGTATCAAGGATGGACCCTGTTAGATACTTGTATGGAACACCAACACTTGTAGGTAAACTAGTAAGATGGCTAATCCTACCTTTAGAATTCGATATTGAATATGCTATTAAGAAAATCGTTAAAGGACGAGCAGTTGCAGAATCTTTAGCAGCACATCTGGTGGATGATAATGAAGAGTGGAAGATTGATTTTCTAGATGCGAATTTGAACTTGATAGAAAAAAAAGGTGGAAACTCTATTTCGATGGTTCAGCTCATAAAAAGGGAGCTAGGGTTTCAAGAGATTATAATTTGCAGTCACAAATAACATGGCAGAATATGAGGCCTATTTGTTCAGGTTAGAAGCTGTGATTGTAGTTAAAGCTAAAGAAGTTGAGGTCATTACTGATTCCAAATTGGTTATCGAACATGCTAATAGTAATTGGGAAGTCAAGAAGGATAGGTTGAAACCATACAACGATTATCTTCGTGTTATTATTCATAACTTTAAAAAAGTCACCTTCACTTACTCGAGCATAATAAATAATCAGTACCAGATGCTTTGGCCAATCTAGCATTAGCCTGGGAAGAAGTATCAATGATGCCTAAAATCCCATTAATGATGTCTTCGGGTAGCATCCTATGTTATAAAGGTGGAAGAATCATAGAGGTCGAGGCAAATGAGCAGCCTTGGTTCTATGATGTCTTGTAGTAGATGACAACAGGGATTTATCTAGATTCAGTTATTAGAGATGATCGAAGAGCTATACAATGCTTAGCGTTGTAGTTTGCAGTTTTGGACAACCAACTATACAAAAGAATGTTCGATAGAGTTCTGCTAAGGTGTATATCAGAAAAGGAAGCTGAAGGAATCGTGGAACAGATTCACGTGAGATTAGTGGCACTCATATGAATGGGACAACACTCGAGAAAAAGATTCTTAGGCAAGAATTCTACTGGTTGACAATGGAAAAGGATTGTGTTTCCTTTGTGAAAAAGTGCTTCGAGTGTTAAATACACGAAGACCTTAATCACATTCCTCCTTTAGAATTACATCCTTCCATTTTGCCATGGCCATTCGTAGTCTGGGAATAGAGATTATTGATAAGATTTCACCTTCTGCTTCTAATGGGCATGAATTTATAGTAGTAGCAGTGGACTATTTTTGAAGATGGGTCAAATTAAAATCTTTTAAGCATATCGACGCTAAGTAGATGGCCATATTTATTCAAAAGGATCTGATTTACAGGTATGGAATCTCCCATTATGTATTGATGGATAATGGAGTTCAGTTTCAAGTAGAAATAAAAAGACTATTGGAAGAGTATGGGATTGAACACCATAAATCTTCACCTTACTAGCCACAAGCTAATGGGGCAGTGAAAGCCACAAATAGAAACATCAAGAAGATATTAAGGAAAGTGGCGGCAGATCACTATGACTAGGCTAGCAAACTACCATATGCTTTATGGGGATATTGGATGATGGCCAAATCTACAAATAGGGGTACCCCTATTGTCAACGAAAACAGAAATATAGTCCCTACTTTGATGGAGTCCAAAACTTCAAAATGCCAGTGGGTAGAAGATCGCTATTAAGAGTGAGCATTACTGGATGGTAAGAGGCTCGAGGCCTGGTTTATGGATCAACTTTATAAAAAGAGGATCGCTAGACATTTCAATAAGAGAGTCAAGAGAAAGCTACTAAGACTGGGAGACTTGGTTTTGAAACAAATAAGGCCGAACATTCAAGACTTGAGGGGGAAGTTCAAGGCCAATTAAGAAGGCCCATTCCTGACCAAAAGGATGTTTTTAAAAGGTGTAGTGAAACTATCAAACATAAAATGCAGCGAGTTCACTAAACTAATTAACCCGGATAGGTTGAAGAAATTTTACATGTAACTTGAAACGTTTACGGCAAAGCCCATTAATAAAATTTCACATTTTGTGTCATTATTAGTTTTAATGCCTGTCATTTGTGAGACATGTGTCGATATGCAAGTGTGTTGGCTTACTTTAATGAACTAGAATAGTAGGAACTATATCAAACATTTCAAGTGAAAGAGACAATTCATTCATAAATAAGTGCATACATCACATGAAATTTCACAAATTGTCAAATAGATTTCATAGAAAACAAAAATCAAAGCTTTTACAAGCCAAATTCCAACAAAAGCCTTATTGTGAATAAATCCACCTATTCTGAATCAGCACCAAACCCAAAGTAGGCTGGCACTCAAAATTGATACAGTTTCAAAGAAGAAGTATCAACTACGTTAGGGATGGGCACAATTATACAATTATGCCATGTGGAGGTAAAATGAGATAGAAACAGCCATGTTATTATGCCACCTTCGAATCGCATGTAAACAGGGATAGTCTAATGGCAACCATATTGTCGAGAAACTCGACTGGGATAGCAAGCCACTACCATGGTTAGGCCACACAGGGGCAAATAGGGCATTTAAAAGGAGATTCTAACTCTCCCTATGTCCCACCAGGGGCAGGTCCATCTAATTCCTTTAGCACTGAAATCTTAAAAAATGACAATCTAGTATTTTACGGTCACGCCATTCAAGCAACGTTGACGATGGATGTCAACTCACGGTTCGTAATTGGATATTAAATTGGTGGTGGAGTCATCACTTCCAACTTCTCTAAAGCCCACAACTACAAATGCATAAATTAAAATCAAAATAAAAGAAAGAGAAAAGCTCATTTAGTCAAAAATTGAAAAGGGCATCTTAAGCAAATATTAGAGCATGAAAGAAAAGGCTTGTTAAGTTGAAAACCTGTAAGGAGGGTTTAAGCATAAATTATAATATTAAGAGAAAAGCTCGTTAAGTTGAAAACCCACGAGGGCGACTTAAGAAAAAACTAGAGCATGCAAAAGAAAAATAATAATAATAAAGCATCTATCTGCAGTAAAAGTGGGCTTCCCATCAGACTAAGCACCAAAGTGGGATCTCAAATACATTCTCCTAGCCATGTGAGTGTTTCATTAAGAATAAGCAGAAATGTAATGTAGCATCTAGTCATTTGTTCAACTATAAGGACTAGTCTGAGGTTGTCGTGGTCATCAACACTACTGAGTAGAAAGTATTGACTAAGGACACAAAAACAAACAAGAGGAGGCCAAAAAGGGTTGGCACTATCCATAGTCATTGCACGATCAATAAGAGGTTGTAGGGGCACGACAACAACTCCAAGTTCATATGTTGGAAGTTCATAAATAGGGAAGGCAAAAAACAAACAAGACTCGCGAAGTAGAGTCTACATTTAACTAGGGAAAAGCATGGACTTCTCCAATCTCAGATTGTTTACTAATAATGATGCTAAAATTTTCAAATAGGTGACAGATCTTGAAGTCATTATGGCAGAACAGATCGTCAAAAGGATCGAAATGGTTAATCAACCATTGCATCAATCCGGATTGGATCTAAATGTTCTGATGATAGCTCGAGAATTTTGAGTTCAAAAGGAAGTGACAACTCCCAATCATTATTGCTAAAACTTCGGAACAACACCTCAAATATAGGCACTAGAGATCGGTCCATAGAAGATCTATAAAAAGGAGGAAGTATAGAAAGATTATTGAGAGAGAAGAAGTGGTGAAGCATGTAAGTGCAATATGGCTTTTATAGTGAAACAATAGGAGGATAGAGTGACAGCTAGTTACGATTCGACATTGGTTGGATACCATTTTAACCCTTAGATCTAGTAAACAATATGATTTATATATTTAAAGTACCGAAGCATTAATTCCAATTGTAATAGATGGGAAAATTTTCTTTTCATAATCATATAGTCAAAGTGATAATAATTTTATACAATAAAATTTCCCAAAGCAGGTCTACAATAAGAAAAGAGAAAACAACAGTCCACAAAGTGGGTCCTACTCCGTGGCCTCAGTATCCTCATCATTGCACTCCACTGGATTCTTCAGCCTCCTCAATCATAAGCTATCTATGACCAACTCCTCGACCAGCATAGTCGCTTGATGATGCTCTTGCACCACTGCCAGTGGAGGGCCCAACACCAAATCTTTGCATATAGTTATAGGCACAAAAAAATACATCTCATACATGCATAGCATATAAATTGCATATTATTTTTTGTGTGTCATTTTCACTTACAGTTGCTTGCTCATAAGTGAGTCTCAACATTACCAAATGGAGTCGAGCTGTCTCATATAGCTAACATACCTTGTTGTAGCTGGCAATCGACTCCTGCAAGAGGGATAGGGGGAAAAAGCATGTCACAAATACCAGAGAAGAAGAGAGGACAACAGACAGTTACCAAAGGAGAAAAGTAAAAGGGACTTATATAAGTACAATGGTAAGGCAACATCTAAAATGGTCTCACGCAAGATGGGTCTAGCACGCCCTAAACAACCTCACTAGTGCTCTCTAAAGTCAAAGTAAAGGTAGAGTCAGGCCCATATGTCGGCTCACTGACAATAGCAATGGTATTAGGGGTTGTAGACTTAAAATCTCTCTATAAGCGCTTACCACGCTACTGTGGTTATAAAAGGACCAGGATGCAGTCCATTAACAAGTGAGAGGACACTAGGGCAAAGCTAAAAAGCAAAATCAAGGAGAAGTTAGAAACTTATTGATGTTAGAGGAATATCTTGCCCCACATTCTGTTCCCTTAAATCGGTGAGTGGATCAGTCTCTCTAGGAAGGGAACATGGGTCAAGACTTATGTCTTGACAAACGATGCATAGGCACTGGAGCAAAATCGATAAGGAGGCTGGTGGCCTCTATGTCTCTCTGCATCACGGTAATTTCCCGATCCGACCAAATAGACCTCATTGACAGCGTGAAGAAGGGGACAGCATGGGGAACTCTCCTCTGATCCAGGCCCATCTGCCACTTGTAAACCTCTCCCCTAAATAATACACTTCATAAAAAAGGCCAAATAAGAATAATGCATTTACCCATAAGTTACAGCTAACTAGACAAATCCAGGGAAGCTGACTGCGTCCCCCCAAGGTTATCTCTCTATATGTAAAAAATAAAAGAGAAATCATAAAAAAAGAGAAGAAAAATAGAAAAATTCTAATAAAAAAGAGAGAAAAAAGAAAGGTAAAAATAATTGGAACATAGATAAAGGATGAATGGTTTACCTAGTCCCATTTAAGGCTGTTCTACAGCTGTCGAAATATCCTGACCTCAATAGATGTGTGGCAATAATTTCTAGTGCAGTGCTATGCGCAACTACGAGGGAGGATGCTCCTATCGAAACCACCCAGAAAACCTGAAAGCACGGGCATAGGGAGTACACCATGCTTACAAGCATATATTTGCATCATTCAAAAACAAATGTCAGCAAATAGCAAAAAATGAAGGTGAAAAAAAATTAATGACAGAAGGAATGATTCTATACCTCAATGGCCCACTTGTAGTTGGCCTTCAGCTGTGCCCATCTGATGCACAAGTCTAATCCATAAAATAGATATGATAAAGTAGATCCTCCACAGTTAAACTACTGGACAGAATCTAAGTTGTCAAGGGGAGGGAGAAGTGCCAAATCAGCACCATTCTCATAGTTCGTGAGCAAAGTGGTAGAAAGGAGATAGAATAAATAAGCTCGAGCCACCACGTCCACATCTATTGCCTCTACCTGCTCACGAGACATCTCGCGATACTACAAATGGATGCTATCATGTCTAACCCTGTCATGTGTAATAACAAGCTTAACACCGATAGACGCTCATAAGCTATCTCGAAACACCAAGGGTCCAAGGTCCTCAATTGGTCATAAAAAACAACTGACTTCCCATGAATGATAATCCCATGATGGTGGTAAAATCTATTGCAGTGATGAACATCTCATTAAGGCACAACTAGAAAGTGTGCATAGGGTATATCCATCACTCCATAAGTGCAATAACACTAGCAGGCGAAGTCTGCCCCCACACCCGAGGTAGTGTGTCTATGAAGCGATCGAGACTCGTCTCTCAGATATGCTCTTGGACTCATTCTGGCAAACGTTCAAACCACTCGCCTGCCATATAGGCATTACCACTAGATTTCCCACGACTCAAGCTCTTCTGCAAGAATAAACCCAATATAAGTATGATAGTACAACATGATATTGCATTTTAACATATGTTCCACATATTTAATGCAGGCGTGTGCGAAGAATTATGTAAAAATGTGAAAACAAAGCAAGATAGCATAGAAATGGCGTAATGCCTCCAATTTATAGAGCCACACCAAGGCACAGCATACTACGCCAAGGCACATGTTATGGTCACGAGTTATGGATCTAGTTATGGGTCTATTAGGTAAGAGTTCAGGTGGTGTTTAGGGTAGTAGGCTAAGATTTCTTTTCTTGTGACCTATGGTTGTTGTTGTTCAGGCTCTAGGAGGGAACCTGATAGCCTCTTGAGACTAAAGTGCTCAAAAGTTGATTGAGTGTGAAAGCTTCATTTTATCATTCATTTGTCTACTCTAAATACATGTTTAGAGGATAAATACTCCCCTAAGATTAAGGAACAACCTATTAAGTGGAGAAAATCTTACAAAAATTGAAACATAAAAGCATGAAAAGAAAGTGGGGAAATCTCCCCTCCTATAATGCTGGAAATAGAAACAACTAAGGAAATAACTGAAAAATCAATAATTGCATGGCCATTTTCCCACTTCCCCATGTTTAGACTTGCAGTTCAAACCATGGGTGAACTGTTTGTAAACATAGAGTGGTTTACCATTTGGCTTACTAATATTACTCCTCTCCTTTATAATGCAATTGTCCTCAAGCGCAAAATCTAGGTATTGGTTGTGGAATGTTTTTGCATTTTCCCAAAAAGCATCAGCAGGTGACAAATTATTCCAATAAACTAGAATTTCTAGCTGACCAGATATGAACGATGATCCAAAATGACAAGGGGCTGGTAAAGGGGCGACTTTGGCAAAAACAATGGCAACTCAGAGTCGTAGGAATCCTCTCCTTCGTGATAGGATTTAAGGCGGGAGACATAGTACCAATTCTTTTCATAATTGAAAAAGGTCCATAAGACTTAGCTGATTATTTCTGGTTGCGCCTGTTAGTCATAGATCCTTGACAATGTGGTTGAAGTCAAAGCAAAACTTGATCGCCCACTTGAAATTCAAGGTTTCTGTGATTCTTATGATAACTGTGCTTCATTTTCTATTGAGCCTGCAATAGATTCTAGCATAGCAACTTCAAAACATCATCCCTCAATTTCAGTTCCTTATCCACAACTTCAATTAAGGAACTACCTGGATAATAGGAAAGCATTTATGGCAGCGATCGACCCTAAACCACCTCAAATGGAGTTGCCTTGAGAGAAGAATGGAAACTGGTATTATAATTGTATTCCCCCCATGAGAGCCACTTTATTCACTTGTCAGGCTGCTCACTTATGAAACATCAGAGATACTTCTCAATTGTGCGATTGATGTACTTCCGTTTGACCATCTGTCTATAGGTGTGACTGAGTACTTGTAAAAATAACATCACGATCACTGACTATAGTTTCAGGCAACCCATGTAACTTGGAAATATGATCAAAGAAATAATGAGCTACACCTACAGCCATGTAAGGATGAGAAAGTAGAATAAAATTAGTATATTTTAGAAAACAGTCTAATACCACCAATAAGCTACTTTTTTTCTCTTGAAATCGGAACCCTTCTACAAAATCCATCCAGATATCAGCCCAAATCTATGATGGAATAGGCAGTGGATGGAGAAGTTCGGCTGGTTATAATGTTTCTAATTTGTTACATTGACAAACACCACAAGCTCTCATAAATTTATGAACATGGAGCTTCATACTCGGCCAAAAGAAATCACGGGTATCATATAATGCCTTTTGATACCCTTCGTGTCCTTGATTATGTAGAGCAGTCAAAACATGTTGGATTGAATGAGAGTCTTTAGGCAAGAAAACCCTATTTTTGTAAAACAGGAGGCCTTGCTTTAAAATCCAAGAATCAGTGGTTGTACCATTATTAGCTTGTGAAATAAGTTATTGTACCTCACTTGACACATGTTGCTCTCGCCATATTTTTGTAAACAACCCAAGTTGTGGCATCGATACTACCATGAGGATCGATTAGTGAATATTTTTATGAGAAAGGGCATTTACTACCTAATTGTGGCGACCAACTTTATACTCTACTATAAAAGAAAAACCCATGAGTTTACTAACCTAATGTTATTGAGAAGAAGAAAGAGACCTTTGCTCCAATAGAAATTTCAAACTGTAATGATTCATTCTAACAATAAAACTCTGCCCCCATAAATAAGAATTCTAATTTTTCATTGCTTTAACGAATCCAATTAGCTCTTTTTCATAGGCTAAAAGATTGCAACGTCGCATTGCCATTAGTCGGCTAAAAAAGCCACAGGTTGGTTATTTTCTAACAGAACAGCACCCATACCTAAATCAAAAGCATCACATTCAATGACAAATAACTATTCAAAATCAAGTAAGATGAGAACAGGAATGCAGTCATTACTTTCTTTAATTCGTCAAAAGCAGCCACTACTTCTTCTATCCAAGTGAATGAATTCTTTTGTAACATGGCTGTGAGTGGAGCGGCTATTATACTATAACTGTGAACAAACTTACAATAATAACCAATTAACCCTAAGAATCCTCTTAACCCTTTAATCGTTGTGGGCATGGGCCAAATACTGATTGTTGAAAATTTGGACTGATCAACTTGCACTCCTTGTGGTGTTATTACATGACCCAAATAGGCAACTTGGTTCTAGATAAAAGAACACTTGGATTTTTTGAGAAATAGCTTATTAGCCGCTAATAATTGAAACACTAGCTGCAAATGATGGATTTTGCCCATGTATGACTAAAAACCAGAATGTCATAAAAAAACTAAAATAAATTTTCTCAAATAAGGTTGAAATACATCATTCATCAATTCTTGAAAGGTCAAAGGAGCATTCGTGAGTCCAAACAACATCACCAAGAATTCAAAGTGACTATGATGCGTTGGTAAAGCTTTTTTTTCGATATCTGGTGGGTACATGCCAACTTGATGATAACCAGATAATAAATCCAATTTTTTTAAAAAATTAGGCCCTAACTAATTCTTCTAAAAATTCTTCGATCACCAAAATCAAAAATTTATCTTTGATCATTTTAGCATTCAACTCCCTATAATCAACACATAACCTCCAGGTGCCATCCGCTTTAGGAACTAGGATAACTGGTGAAAAGAAATATGATGGGCTAGGTCGGATAGTCCCCTGTTGAAGCATAGTTGAACATTGCTTCTCAATTTCATCTTTTTATCCATGTGGCTACCGATAGGGATGTACAACCACAGGACATGCACTGACTCCAATGGAATTCTTTGATCACACGATCAGCTTAGAGGCAGCTTTGTTGGAGTCTTAAATAAGGAGGTAAAATTCGCCAGCAGTTGCTGCAACTGAATGTCAGCTTCCTGTGAAACCTGAACTGCATTTGGGTAAAATTCTAATAGAAGAGTTGTGGATTCCTCACAATTCAATTTGCTAACCCTATGTAAAGAAAGACATGCGTATGTGGGTAAAATCTCATAGAATGGGTCCGAATATGCGGAGCCAATTCACAGCTAAAACCACATCAAAGTCACTTAGAGGAAGAACAAATAAATCAATAGTGAAGGAATAAGATCTAAAGTAAGCATAGTCCCTCTACAGATTCGAAGACTGCTGAGTTGTTCTAGTTGGCTACATTAACCTTTAATCCATCTTTTTATCAACCTGCACTTTTAGTTGATCAAAGGCTAAAGCAAAAACAAAATTATGAGTGCTTCCCAAATCAATAAGAACCAAGACGCGGTTCCCCCTTCCACATTCCCTCCAAATTCATAGTTTGAGGCTTTCAAATACTAGTAATGGCATTCAAGGAGATTTCAGGCGATAAGTCTTCATCCTGTGTTTCTTAATTAAATTCTTCTACCTCTTCATCTGCCAAATTAATCCAGAAGAGTTTCTTACACTGATGCTTGCGAACAAAGGGTTCATCACGGTTAAACAAAGCCCTTTTTTCCTCTGCTCCTCCATCTCCTCTACTTAACTATTTCACAAATCTATTTGCTCGAATCCCTATAGTAGCTGATGTTTTTCGATGGTCACTGGAACTCACAAGTCATGAGTGTAACTTGCATTCATACAACCTAGACATACTCATTACTGTAACCAAATCCTTTGATTGATGGAGCTCGACTTCAATTACTATGGCTTCCTGTAAGCCATTAAGATACAGCTGCACCTTTTGATGTTGCGTGAGGTTACTAGCTCTAGCCACAAAAACTTTAAACTTGGTTTGATAATCAGCCACAGAACCAAGTTGTTTGAGTTTGGCTAATTCTCCCAATTTGTTGTTATGAATTGGAGAACCAAATCGAAGAGTGCACTGGTGTAAAAATTCCTCCCAAGTCGAATCAAGAACATCCTCCAACAGCTGTATATACCACAATTGAGCAATTTCCTCTAAGTGATATGAAGCTAAGCTCACCTTTTCTTCCTCGGGTGTTGATTGATGATGGAAAAAATGCTGACCATGGCTAAGCCACCCTAAGGGTTCTTCTACCTAGTATAGCAAGGAAAGTCTAGTTTGGTAAATTTTGCTATAATATAATTTCCACCAGAATTTTCAAAAACTGTTACACAAGAAATTTCCTTATCCGTCTGTGTTTCTGAATGACTTTCAACATCTGAAGAAGATCGTCCCTTCTTTGTGGATTTTAACTTGAGGGACAAGGCATCCATTTTGGGATGAAGTTGATAAACTTTCTCATTTTGGGATTGGTTGGCTTGTTGCTTGGCAAGGAGTAAGTTGAATAGTTTATTAAGTTGTTGTTGGACTGATTATTCCATAACTACTGACTCTGATACCACATTGTTATGGTCTCGGGTTATTGATCTAGTTATGGATGTGTTAGGTTTGGGTGGTGTTTGGGATAGTAGGCTAGGATTTCTTTTCTTGCGAACTATGATTACTATTTTTCAGGCTCTAAAAGGGAACCTGATAACCTTTTGAGACTAAAGTGCTCAAACACTGATTGGATTTGAAAGCAGCCTTTTATCATTCATTTATCTTCTTTAAATACATGTTTAGAGGATAACTACTCTCCTAAGATTAAGGAACAACCTACTAAGTGGAGGAACTCCTATAAAAATGGAAACATAAAAGCATGAAAAGAAAGTGGAGGAATCCCCTCCTATAATGCCACAAATAGAAACAACTAAGGAAATAATTGAAAAATCAATAACTCCATGGTCAATTTCCCACTTCCCCATGTTTGGACTTGCGATTCAAACCATGGGTGAACCGTTTGTAAAACTGGAATGATTTACCATGTGGCTTACTAACAGCACAGCAGGCCACACCAAAGAGCACACCATCAGAAGAAGGCACCATACCATTAGCGAAAGGCGCCATGCCAAGGCACAGCACACCACGCTAAGGTGCCACGCCAAGGCTTCATGCCTTTACTCTATAGTGCAACACCATGAGATGAAGGCACATGCCATAAGGGTATGGCACCGGCCAAAACAGCTCGGCAAAACCCTAAATCACCTATAATTCTAATTCTGGTGAAATCTAGCCTAATTTTTTTATTTCTAACCTAATAATCTTGTGTTTATAGCACTAACAATGCAAAAAATAGAAAAATAAAGTGTTGAAGTACCTCGATTGCGCCCCAACATAGGCGATGGGGCAAATCGTGTTGTAAGCAAATGTTCGTACCCACATATGGTGTAAACTCCTTTAATTTTATGCACGAGCTCAATCTCAAACCGAAGATCGATTACCATATCACTAGGGAACCAATCTGCAGCATCTCCGACTGCCATTTAAAAATTTATGAAAAGAGGAAAGAGAGTTTAAAAGAGAGAAAGAGAGAAAGAATGAAAGTGACCAAATGAGGTCACTTTTATCCTTAAATATAAGTTTTGGGCCTAAGGCTCAATTTCGACCCACGAGCCTGGCTCAATCCAATAACTTGACTATTGCACCTAGCGTTTATACTTAGTAGTCAAATTATTAACGGTCAAGGTAAAGCTGCACATTACAGGCCACAGGTAAGTTCATATCATTTTGCGTGCGACAACACGAGTTTTAATTAAATCTGAAATGCATAAAATGAACTCATGTTATGTAAATCTCTTGCATATACATGCGAGTACATGCACATATAAGATCACACGAGCTAAAATAGCTCATTTCATTTTACGTGTCATGGCACGATGTTTGAGAACACCCATACGAACACACACAAATTCATGATATATCAAACCCACACACTAACACATGTAGCTCAAACTCCCTAGCCAAGACAACGTTTAGCAAAATGCCCCGCGAATTGCCTTGCTTTATGTGCCATAACTTAGCGATAAAAATTCACGCACGATCACACACCAACACGTACCTTGAATCTGTAGCGGAATTACATGTTTTTATCACATGACGCACGTGCACGCCTTCCCAAGTTAATCATTGGATTTCTAATCTTAAATTGGCTAGAGAGCCTACTTTTCTGCATGGCAATAATGATTTTACAGGAATTCTCTAATAGAGTTAGCATACTAGGCTTTAACATCCATAAGGATAAATTTCCCAGTAGAATCAATACCATTAAACCCATCCAACCCAAGCCTTTTGAAGTGGCGCACCTCCCAAAGTGGAGCATTCTCAAATCAAAGCTACCCAGTCGTGGCGCACCTAAGCCGTCCCTAGTGGCAAACCTCCCAAAGTGGAGCATCCTAGTTAATTCATCCCAACTAGCATAACTCCTAAGGTGGAGCATCCCAGTTAGGCAATTAGGTTAAGATATAATTTATTAGATTAATTTTCTATTTATTATTCTTACCTTTGTCAACTGTCTGATGAATTTTTTTTCTATATTCTTAAATTCTTTGGATCGCCCGAGCTCGTCTACTGCTCCTCCAAGTCAGAATCCGTACTAGAATTTGAATATCTTACTATCATAGTGAGTAATAATAAATAGTGCATGATATGCATTTTCATATCATCATAATTTTGTTAATATATTATATTATTATATATTTTTATATCAAATTATATTATATTATTATTTAAATAATCGTATAATTATATTTTATAATTGCATATCAATTATTGATCTTATATTTTTCTAGTGGATAAATTGTTTGATTAAATGTACTATGATATAGATTGCCTTGTTTATGTGAAATTGGGATGACATGGATCACCGTGGATTTGTGAAGGCAGTCTTTGATACCGTCGGCCATGTATGGGGAGATCGACACTGCCATGTTCATTTGATGATATATGAATATGATATGGATAATTACAAGGTGACCTCTTGTTGGTATGGAAAAGAAAAGAGAGTAAGGGAAAAAATAATGAAAGGGTTGGTCAAGTGAGGATTGGACCGATTGGCATATATGGGAGATCGGCTTCATAGTGTACACATTATGAAAGTATGGGCCATGTGGGAGGATGGCTCTTCGAGGGTTTAGGTAACGCCATAGACTAATTTCCACATGGTTGATTATCTGAAGATGAAAATTTTATGGATGTTGATATTATGACATATGCATGAAGTAAGCAAATGCACAAAGCATTCTGATGGCCTCAAGTCTATCAACCAGAGCAAAAATCTCATCAAAATCAATGCCCTCTTATTGGTTGTAACTTTAGCCACTAATCTAGCTTTGTTTCTCAAAACATTACCATGTTCATCAAGCTTATTTCTAAATACCCATTTTGTTCCAATTATAGGTTTAGAAACAAGTTTCCTAACTTAGTTTCATCATTTTGAGCATCTTCTAAAGTCTTAGGTTCTAACTGAGAAATTGAAGCAACATTACCAAAATATATTTTAAGTTGAGCTTTAGTCATCATCCTTTCTGAAGGGTTGTCAATGATGTCCTCTTGAGGATGATACTTGTAGAATTGCCACTCTTTTGGTAAATCAAAAGCTCCATTTTTTGGCTTTGGCATTTGACTTTAGTTATGTTCTGATCTTCATGTTCATTTTCTAATTCAGCCTGATCATTCTGCTCATGTCCTGCCTGTTTTAACTGCTCATTCTGCCCATATTCTAGATATTCTAGTTGTTCTGACTATTCGTTCTGCTTTTCTTTATCAAAATCTACAACATCATCATTTTTTAAATTCTAGAAGTAGAATCAGATTCATAAAAAACATGAACAGATTCTTCTACAACTAGAGTTTTCTTATTAAACACCTATATGTTTTACTATTACTAGAACATCCTAAAAAAATTTCTTCATAAGATTTTACATCAAATTTAGCAAGATGATTTTTCTTATTATCTAGAATAAAGCATTTACACCCAAAAATATAAAAATAACCAATGTTTGGCTTTCTACCTTTGTATAGCTTATATGGAGTCTTTTTCAGTTTAGATCTTACCAATGCTCTGTTTAGAATATAACAAGTTGCGTTAACAGCTTCTGCCCAAAAATACTTTGGTAAGTTAGAATCACTCAGCATGGTTCTAGCCATTTCTTGAAGTGTTCTATTCTTGCATTCTACTGCTCCATTCTGCTGCAGTGTTCTAGGTGTTGAGAAGTTATGGAAGATTCCTTCTTCTTTGCAATAATCATCGAATTTCTAATTTTCAAATTCTCTTCCATGGTCACTTCTAATTGCAGAGACGTTGTATCCTTTCTCATTCAATATCCTTTTGCAAAGATGAACAAATAGGTCATATGACTCATCCTTATTTCTAAGGAAGAGTGTCAGGTAAATCTAGAGTAATCATCAATAACAACAAGTGCATAAGGTTTACCTCCAAGACTAGAAGGATTAACAGGTCCAAACAGATCAAGGTGTAATAAATCTAAAGGTCTAGAAGTAGAAACCATGTGCTTAGATTTGAAAAATGTTTTGGTTTGCTTGCCTAATTAACAAGAGTCATGAATGTGATCTTTTTCAAATTTTAACTTTGGAAAACTGTGAACTAGATCTTTCTTAGATAGTTTAGAAACAAGGTGCATGCTTGCATGTCTAAGTCTTTTATGCCATAACCAACTAGAAGTGTCAATAGAAACTAACAATATCTCTAGTTTTTGCATATTAGAAAGGTCTACTAGGTATATGTTCCCAAACCTTTTTCCCATAAAAAGAGTTTTGTTATCATGCATGTTCTGAACTTCACAGTAAGAGGGTTCAAAGATCGCTATTCTATTTTTATCAAAAATTTGACTCACACTTAACAAGTTATAATGTAGTCTTACTAAGCATGCATCTTCTATTAAAGGATTAGAACCTATCACACCAATAACAATAATTTTACCTTTTGTTTTGTATCCAAAGCTCACTGTACCTCCCTTCTTCTTTTCTAATTTGGTGAATTTCTTTCTATCACCAGTCATATGCCTAGAGCAAGCATTGTCCGTATGCCACATTATTTTTCTCAGCTCACTCCTTAGGCACACCTAAAAAGATCACACAGATTTAGGTACCCAACATATATTGGGTCTTGGAGGGTTGGTGGTAATAGGTGTATTCATTTTCCCATGATTTTTCTTTTTATTAACACTACTAGATTTTTCAAAATAATTCTGATGTTTTAATGTGACAACATTAAAAATGGCATTTTTCTTAACAGAAACATGAATTTGTCTTGAAGTGCTATCATAGCTAGAACTTATCTTTTCTTTAAAAAAATGATTCTGAAATTGACTTTAGAATTCTAATCTCAGTTTTCAAAGATTCATTTTCAAAATTCAAACTTTTACATTTCTCTTCAAAGTGTTTTAGATTTTTAGAAAATTTTTTATTACACTCTTTTAGATCTTTGATCTCTAAAATAAGATCTTTACATTTAACTTCTTGATAAAAAGCAACTTTCAAATTATCATATTCAATTTTCAACTTTTTATAATCCTTCTTTAGAACTTTATGCTTTTTAGCAAGCTTTTCAAATTCGATACAAAGATTATTATAAGTATCTAGAAAATCACTTTCAGATTCAAGTCTAGAGATACTTACATCGTTTCATCATGCTTTTGGTTTGTTGTATTTGCTTTGCTATTTCTAGCTTTCTGTGTTGGTCAGAGTGCTGCTTTCTTTGGAATCAAAATCGATAGTGGCCATCAAGCAGATATTTGCAATCTCCTCCTGGTCACTTTGACTTTCAGAATTAGAATCGTCTGAATCACTCCATACAGCTACAAACGCCTGCTTCAGCTTTTCTTTCTTTGACTTCTTTTTCAACTTAGGACAATTAAGCTTGATATGGTCAGGTTTGTTGCATTCATGACAAACTACTTCAGAATATTCTTTCTTAGGCAAGTTACTATTTTTAAGTGAAAATTCTTTTTGACAAACTTTTTATGTTGTCTTCCACCTTTCTTATAGAACTTCTTGAATTTTCTAGCAACAAGAGCTAGATCACCACTATAAAGATTAGAAGAACTTTCTTCACTAGAAACTACTCTCAAAGCCAGTCCTTTTTCTTATCTTCTACAGTCAAAGAAGATTTCATCTCTTCTGAAACAAGAGCTCCAATCAAGTAGTCATAGGTTACTAAAGTCTCTTTACATATAGTTCATAATAGTTCCTATAGAATCCCATTTTTTAGGTAGAATTCCAAGGATTTTCTTAACAAGCTTATCTTTTGAAATTTCCTTTTCAAGAGTTCTCAAAGGATTAACTATGTTTGTGAATCTAGAATTTAGTTCAACTATAGTCTCTCCTTCTTTCATGCTAAACATTTCATATTCTCTTAAAAGGATATTAACTCTAGATTCCTTAACACGATCTGTTCCCTTATAGGTAACTCTTTAGTTTTTCCTAGACTTCTTTTGCAAACTTACATCCAGAAACTTTGTTGTACTCTACTGGATCTAATGCACAGTGAAGAATATCAATTGCTTTTACATTTATAAAAATGTCACTCCAATCAGCATCAGTATATTCTTCTCCTGTTTTTGAAATACTTCGAGTTTCAATAATTTTCTTTGGAATATGAGAACTAGTAATGATGTTCCTCTAGCAATTTACATCAACTAATTTTGTAAAGTTTTCCATTCTGATTTTCCAGTAAGAGTAATTAGAACCATTGAACAGAGGTGATGTAGAAATCGATTGACCTTCTCATGATGTAAGAAGCAGTGGGGCTTCCATGGGATCTTATCTCTTAAGCGGTTAAGCTTAGGTAAGTCAAGAGTCGATGCTCTAATACTAGATTATGGGTCTCATTTATATATGGCATAACCCGAGAGGAGGGTGAATTGGATTTTATAAAAATTTAAAAATATAAAGCACAAAATCAGAATTGTGTTTGCTGTGGAAATAGAAAGCATTTATGAGAGTCAGTTATCACATTTAGAATTTTCTCATAAAGCTATTGCAAGTTTAGAATGACTATGTGAAGAACAGCTATTGCGTTTTGAACTGCTTCACAAAGCTTATACAAAATTAGAAAGACTCTGTAAAGAATAGTTATTACATTTAGAACTTACTTCACAAAGCTTATGCAAGATTAGAAAACTGATTTTAACTCACATTGTGAATTATACTTTAATATAGAAGAACTAATTAGAACTTGGTATAATCACAATGCAAAAATCTAGAGTTCTAATATTCCTCAAAAGATGAAATTCATTTACGTTAGAGACAGAAACTTATTAACAACTTAATGTTTCTAAAAAGATAAATGGTTGTGTAATAAAAAATAATCAAGCAAAACTTCATAAAATAAAAGAGAATAAAACACAGAGATTTATAGTGGTTCAGCACTAACTCACCTACATCCACTCCCCAAAACTCATCTTAAGATCCTCCACTATATTATCTCTTTTCAAGGATAAAAGACAAACCGATTTTACAAGAAAATATATCAACATCTAGATCTACCTTTTATCCCACTAGATTACTAACTTACTGGTCAACCTCTACCCTTTCTGTTTTTGCAGAAAACAAAAATTCACATCAAGACATTAAATCTCACATAAGGAGAAGGTCGCTTGATAATATATCACACTATAGCTTTTCACCTAAGCTATTACATAAAAGTTTTTCGTTTAGAAACCTCTAATCCACAACAGTTTACTGAAATCCATATGGACATAGAAAAATGCAATTATAAGCACAAGAGGAACAGAAAACAAATTTAGAAAATAAAATTAACGTTCAAAACTATTCTTCAAAAAATGTTGTAATCAAAATTTCTTTTCTCTTAAAAATATCTCTTGAAGCAAATAAATGAAAAGATATGAATGGGGTACAAAGAGAGAGCTTTGAAAAATATCTCTTAGAATAATGGACTCTTACTCTTATAAAAATCTACCTTACGTTTTTAAAAGAAGTCAAACGGTTTTATAAGAGGGATGAAGATCCCGTCTGAAAATATAGTTTTAATAAGTATATTGACTTTCCAAAATAAAAAGATATCTTTCCAAAAATAAAAAGTCAATGAATCTTTTGCAAATACTCATTTATTTATTATCAAAAATATTTAAGTCAAAATCTTTTTAATTTAGATAAGTGAATTTTAAGATCAAAGATTTTACTTCTTTTTTTAAGACAACTTTCAAGAATATCTCAAAAAGATTTTTAAGAGAGATAAAATAGATTTTGTGCTTATAAAAGAATATTCTCTCTATCCTATAATAAATCCTAAGATACGAACCTCTAAAATATCTTCAATAATCTTTAGGGTCTTCAAAGAATCTTGAATTCTAGAAACTTGCCTTCTTTAGTATTTTCCATAAAAATCTGCATAAAATAACTTAGCACATGCAATGATATTAAATTTATTTATTTTGTATAATTATCAAAATCTCAGTATAAAATTTATCCTTGAGTCAACGCATGGCACTCCAAGACAAAAGTTAACTCACCTTATCTTTCTCTTTTTCTACAACATGTGCACTTTATCTCCACATCACCATCCAATTATAAATGAGATTTTGACAAATCATCAAGAAGCTCCACATCACTTTATCTCATCCTAATACAATCTCATCAACCAATAGAAAAAAAGAGCTTATTGTGCACCACAAAGCATGTGATTGCACCACATGCTCACATGTTCCAAGCATGTGAAAGAAAAGATTTTCATCTCACAAATTTGGAGCTCTCTCTACACACCAACTTCTCCTTCTTTCTTTCTTTTTCATTTTTCTCTTTTCTCTTTCTTCTTTACTCTTCCTTTCTTCTTTCTCTCATACAATATTAACACTTATCCAAATACTCTAATGCCTAAATTCTGTCTCTAAACTCAACTACTCATCACCATATTCTTTGAATATGTTATTCCTCCTCTTATGGCGTACAAGCTAATAAAATTTATTTCAAGAAATTTTTAAGCTTTAAGGTAAATATCACTCTTTTGTGTTACTATTTCTTTTCTTCTCTTTTTATTTTTAAACTAAGACTAGATCCATATATTCTACGTCATATATATTATGTTAATGCCTAAAAAAATTTAAGTTCATGCTTGGATGTTAAAAAAAAAAAAGAGAGAGATGGTGGAGAGTTAGTAAATTTCAAAGCCTTTGCTATTTTCTCATCTTCATATATTTTTAGGAATTTTTTTCTTTGTGTGATTTTATATTTTTATGCTCCAATACTTGATTCTTATACTTTAAATGAGTTGCTTTATGTTTAAGATGTCTCATTTGTGCTAGAAATAATTTTTATAAAATTTTAGTTTATGCCTTTTATATTGTCAGAATTTAATAATTTTTTTTCAAATCTATATTAGTTTTTAATGATTTTATGCTTAAAATTACATATATGAATGTAGTACATGCTAAATATAGATTTTTGTGAAATTTAAATGTTGTTTATGTATTTTTCTAAGGTTGGCTAAACTATGTAGTGGTTTTTTTTTATGATATTTAAATTTTGTTTTATATATGTTATATGTAAATATTGTTGTGTGATGGTTGAAGATCATTATAAATAATTTTAATGAATTATTGGGCTTGATATTTAATTAAGACAGAATTTATTTTGGGTACTAAATAATATTTTCATAACTGATGGATTTACTTGGACATTTTACAAGGACTAAGGATAAATTTTAAGGACCATTATGACATTTTCTAAGGATACAAATGCGATTTACATTAATTATGGACTAAGGAACTGTTGGAGACATGATTAAGGACTACAATTATAAATTAGACCCTCTAAAAAGGATTAATTATGGACTATGAATAAAATAATAAATCATTAGTCTATTTATTTTAAGTGGGACCCATTTATAATTAATGAGAAGCTTAAGGACTGCATCATAATTTGTCCTTAATTGAGATGATGATTAATTAGGATTAGTGATAATTGGGTAGTAGAAATAAATTAATTGATTAGTGAAAATTTAATTAAGTGGATAGATTATTAATTGGTGATATCTAGATCAATTTGGGACTTAAATGGTAAATAATAGAAATAATAAAAATAAATAGGATTTTATAACTATTAAATTAAGTAGGTAATAATTAGCATAACTTAGTAAGTTAAAGACTCTTAGATTAATAAATTAATTGATTGATCCATTTAAGTTTCAATTATTAATGATTATGCGAAAGTGTGCTATGTTTATGAATTTAATTAGTTGATATGAATTTATGTGTCATAGTAGAATATTTATGAGATGGAATATTCTCTATGAATACATGTTAAGAATTTATACAATTAGATAAGAATTATGATTAATCAAATACGATTACATGATTTAGTAGTGATTTATGAAAATGAAATTATGATGAAATATTTCGTATGGAAAAGTATGATTTTTATGAATAAAAAGAATTTATGAAAGTAAATATTTTTCAGACTATAAAAACATATTTCAATATAATTATGAGACCGGGTGTTTTATCTACAAACACTATTATGTATGAATTATAAAATGAATTGATTACAATAAATTTTTTATCGGGCTTGGTCTACTTAGTTGAGTCAATAATTGTATAGATGTATGATATGCCATAAAATACAATACTGTCTATATGTGACACACGGTGTCTTATAGAGGCTAACAAACCCTATTTTTTGGATAAGGTCATTTGATTCAGACCAATTGGTTGTATTATGTTATATGGGCTACGGAGTTGGTTAGGCAACCAATGACTAGTAGCCATATGCTTATTATGGAATTCTCTATTTATTATTTGAGTCTTCTAAATATGTGAAAGGCCTAATTAAAAAATATAATTTATAAGTTAATTAAATTATTAAGGTTATGTTATATTATGTTATATTTGTTTTAAGAATATGTGGTTATGATATTAAATGGATCTATAGTATATTATTGTGGAAATTGAATTTATCATGAATAGTATGCATATAGATAACATGAATAAATGTCAACGGTAATGCTTATATATGATATGTCATGATGATAAATATAATGTTAATTAAGTTATGAATTTATATGATATTAAGTGCTATGGTGAGAAACCACAAACTAACGCATAAATAAGCATTATTAAATTTTATACTTAACGTGTTGAGTTTCTCAAGTATAGGTGGGAGATAGTATGGACTGTGATGATCTAGAATTCCAACATCAATATCAGAGGAGGAGGATGTCTAGTTGACTTGAGTGCGAAACTCAATGAGTATGACATGTGGCATTAAAATTTTAATTTGAGTTGGTATTTGATTATTTAAAATAAATTTGGGAATTGTGCTTTTAATTACTTGATAAATTATTAGTGTGAACTTCAAATATTATTATTTTAGGTTTTATAAAGAATTAAAGTTTTATATTCTAATATTTTAAAGTTATATGTTTTGATGTCATATTAAATTTATATTAATTTCAGAATTCTAATTTTTACAAAGTTTCAAGTTAAATGATTTACATGTGTTTAATAATAACTATAAGGTTTTTATAACTTAAAGTTAATAGATTATTGCCAAAGGTTTTTCTCTAATTATTAAGGCATCCGTAAAAATGTTTATAATTTTAAAAACTTTTCTTCAAATAAATGATAATAAAATTCTTCCGTTTATTTATTTTTATGTTTCTCGAATATTTTATTTTTCAAAATTCTACAATTTATAATAAAAAAATAAGTCAGTTTATGGCTCAGCATAAAAAATGATATTTATTATTCATCTTATAGGACCAGATAGTGAGTGTTACATTGGTGATAGTGCAAAGAAAGAAAAAAAAACAAGGAAAGAAAGATTGAAATAAAGGGTGTTATGATTGCATTTCCCCTTCCTCTTACAATGACTCATTACCAATTCTTTACATGTCATAAGTTGAAGACCCCGTTTGAAATAAATAAATTTAATAAAATTTTTTAGAATTCATTTAGAAATCTATATTTTCACGTTTTGAATGAAAAAAAAAATAGATTTCAATTTTAGGAATTCAATTCTACGGAATTGAATATAACTACACCAAAGTCTATAAAAATTGGTGAAATTTTCAAATGAATTCCATAAAATGAAACACTCCAATTTTTTATGACAAAATTACCATTTTCTTCTACAAATTCAATTTTTAATATTATTTACTTATTTAACTTATTTATTTTATCAAACTTGATCATAATAATAAATCATTAAACTTTATTTGACAAAACTACCTCTCTATAGACTGAAGTATTTTCTTTCTTTTTCCTTTTTTTTTTTTTTTGGACTTCGTAGTTATAAGTGCGAAACTACAGTTTTTATCCTATGCACTAATGTTTTCAAATATAATTAACAACAATAATAATTTTTTCAAATATTTTTGTATTTTCTAAATTAATTAGTTAAATGAAGAAGACATTTTATACCTTTTTTTTTCTTAAACGGAGACATTTTATATAAATTAAAGATAACTATTATGATGAAAGTTATAATTATTTTATTTTATTTTTATATAATTAATTAATTAGCTAGGATGGAATGTGAGTGTATTATTTATATGAAATTTATTATTTATATCTTAATAAAAAAAATAAAAAGTTATGATATTGTATATAATAAATATAAATTAGTATTTATTATTTTTTATTAGATTATAATGTTAAGGGTATTTTAGAAAATAAATATAAATGAATTTTCATTTAAGGATTTATTCCAAACATAATTTTGTAGAATTCAATTGAATTTCTTATTTTAAATTATAGCATACTAAATATGACAAATTCATTTGCACATGAACTCTACTTGAAAGTCATTTATAAATGAATTTTAAAATTATTATTCATTTGTTAAAAAAGTAGCATAGGTAAATTACCTATTTACCATCCTAATCAAATCAATCCTTAATAATCTAAATGCCTAACTTGGTCATTTCACTTTTCTTCTTTTTTTCGCTGTTTTGTTTTTGTTATTGCATTTACACTTGTTTATTTGCACATTTAATTATTAACTTTATTTTATTTCACATGGTTAATATATATATATATATATATATATATATATTATTTAAATAAAAGATATTTTATAATATTTCGGTGCATTTCAATTATGTTATCATAGTTTAGGGGTTTTGAGATTTCATTGTCACTCAATTTCACTTATATTTAATGACCTTTTAAATACATCATATATATTCTAAACTATTTATTTATTACTTATTTTTTAATTTACATAATATTTTGCCCATAAGATTTTCATTGCACTAAGGTGTTACAGTTATTCTTCATTATTCTCACTTTTATTATATACTACTCTTTTTTTATGACGTGTTTTGCACGTTAACTATATTCATTAATATTAAAGCATAGGTTTTTGTTTAGTTTAAAATAAATACAATTACTTAATTTGTATTGGATTTGATCGAATATGCTACTTGTAATGCTACTTCTTATATAATTTATTTTTTTTTATAATGACTAGTCTTTTTTATAACGTGTTTTGCTCATTAATTATGCTCGTTAATATTAAAGTGTAAGTTTTTATTTAGATTAAAATAAAAATAATTACTTAATTTGTATTGGATTTTGGTGTACACTACTTGTAATATTATTCTTATGTACTTAATTCCTTTTTTTTATAATGAAGAGATCCCAAAATAAAATTCAACTCAATCTTTAGACTTAAGTTTTCCATTTCTAATTTATAAATTCAACTATAATGAAAAATAATATCTATATACAAATATAATGAAACATAATATATATATATATATATATATATATATATATATATATAACTATAATGAAAAATAATAATAAATTACTTTTTACTATTGGATAAAGAAATATAATGAACATATGATCTGAATTGATAATAATAGTTACTTTGAATATAGTGACATTAACCCACTCGATGTATTAAAAAAAGGAATATATGCATATGATACAAATTATTGAAATCCCAAAATGTGATAAAAAAAATAAATATATATTTCTAATTTTTTAGTTTTATAAACATTATTTTCTTTCAAGTTAAATAAATTTTAAATATAATATAAAAAATATTTAATCATTAAGAGGTCATCTATTTATTTTAAGGGAAATATGAATTTTTTACCAAATTAAAGTGATAGTAGTCACAAATTAATTCAGTAACCAAAAAGAAAATAAAAAATTATTATTAAGAAAGGAATTCTTTTTAAACTTATCATATAATAAAAAATAAATTATATTAAAAAATTACCAATTTGAATTTTAAAAATAAATCCCTCATTTAATTGGAAAATGTTGTAGTTTAATTAAATTTGATGTTGATAGACAAAAAAGAAAAAATTATAGCTAAGTCAATAAATGAAAATTATAAAACAAAAAATGATAGGATCTAATTTTATTTTTCTATTTTTCTAAGTTGCAAATTTAAAATAAATAAGCTAATTAATTAATAAAAAAAATTACATAAAAGTAACATTTGATCATTGCCAAATAAACTTTAATTTTTTCTACAACCATACAAAAAAAAAAGAGTATAATTTTTTCTTTTTTATTATCGATATGTATTTATTTAAAAAATAACTTTTAAAAATTATATTCAATCAAATAATAAAATGTAATTTTTTTTCTAACTACAAATATCTCGGGTCCACTGAAAAAATATTTCTAAAAAATATTTATTTCATTCACGAGGATCAAACCATTAACCTTAATTAATATAGAAAAATATTCAACCATTCATCCAAACACCATCGAGGGGGAAATAATCGATAAGAACAATATTCATATAATGTCTCAAATTTTAAAATTATTCTGTTTGCGTTCCAATTTCCAATTTGTTAGGACAGGAGTAATATATTCAATTAAAAAAAAAAAACTTTTTCGCTGAGTACTATATATTGCAAAATTCGAACAATAGTATATAATAAGTTTAATATATAAATTCATCCATATAATTTTCTTAAAAAACATTTTCATGATTTCAACTTTTACTTTGATTCAAATTGGATAAGTTAAATACCTTATTTAACACATTCACCATGCTTGTAAAAATAAGCCGATTAATCACTTATTTGATATTTATAATATAAAAATTATTATTTCAAAAGTAATATTAATTACATTAAATTAATATTTTACTTATAAAAAATAAAAACCTTAAAATTTTTATTTTTAGTATGGAGTGGTGCGAGATTATTAAAAAAAGTGAAAATTAGGTACCACAAAATCCATTTTAAATTAATTTTAGTCTATAATTCACCCTAATTTTTAGTAAAATCTGACAAAAATCATAAAATAATTTTTTATATGTTTTTTTTTTTTGTTAATTTTATGTTTTATTTCACTATTTATTGAGTAATTAAGATTATTTATTATTATTTATTAAGAATTAATGACATTTAATTATTAAAATATAAGAGGTGATATAATTAATGAATATTTATTACAATATATGAACTACTGTTAATTGTTAGTGTCTATTTATAACTATTAAGATTTGATTGTTAAATTATTAGTAGTAATAATAAATTGAAAAAAAATAAAATCAGATTGAAAACTACTTAAATCAAGTCTAAATCAGTCAAAAATTAAGATAAAACCTTCTAGAAGTTGGTTTGAATCAAATCAATTGATTTAGATCAAATCAAATATTATTTAAATAAATAAATAATAATAATAATAGAAAAAAAGGAAAAGAGCAAGGAAAAAAAAAAGAAACCTAAATGAAGAGAAGAAAAAGAAATAAAGGTAAAGGTAAAAGAAGAAAAGAAATAAAGGTAAAGGGGAAAGAAGAAAAGAAAGTGAGGGAAAAAGAAAAAAGAGAGAAAGATTAGAGACAACTCTGTCTTTCTCATCATCTCCCTCACCCTCTTAACTGTCAACACAAGTTCCTTCTTCGCCTCCTCTTTGTTCTTTGACCACTGACCACCAAATCCGATAAGTAAATTGTTACGACCTAAAACAGTGGATCAGATCAACACTAGGACCTAGGTAACCTTAAAGCCCTCGAAGCCCGTAATAAGCCTAAACTATTAAATACATTTCTATTATCATTTGACTAAGGGAATATTAAGCCCATATTATGACATTATTCATAAATTAATTAGAATTAATATTTCTGATATAGCCTTAGTATTAAATACTGTTCACAGCTGAGGCTCATATCCATTTAATAAAAATATATTCTCATCTAAATATTTATTTCTCATAATATGATCAAACTATTCCTATCATATAGTCTCCAAATATTCAAAAGGCACACTCCATAATTTATTTATAATCACATGATAATTTCTTTTACATAACCAAATATTAATTAAACATCCTTACTGTGAAATCGAATAAAAATACTCAAAATAGCTTAAGTCAAGAAATATCTCATACTAACATTTTTAAGACAATCGCTAATTTTCTGTGGAGAAAGAAGTCAAGTTTTATATACCAGCAATACTCTTATTTCCTGAAAAATATTTATGGAAGAGGGGTGAGTTTCACTAAAATCAGTGAATAATAATAAATAGTGCAAACCCACACATTGATGCAGTATACTTTCACAATATATATATAAAATGGGCATGCTTCACAAACATGTGTCATACATCAGCACAAATCACATTCAGATTTTCACAACATGTGAAAATTGATCAGTGAAGTCACAAATCCACCTATTGGCCCCCATATATATAACAGGGAGCCAATCCCCATACCAGACCCACTAACCTATAGTGACACACGTCGTCCCAATTTTCACCTAGATACAAAAGCACATTATTTCACATCGCAACTATTCACCAAATATATTCAATAAAATAAATGCAACATATGAATGTAATTAAGGGCGAAAATTGTATAAATTTATGGAATCAAAATATCATATATTAAAGACCGAGATTATAAAACTGTAATATTATATTTGAAAAATAAAGGATATTAATATAGCAATAGAAATAAAAAATGATTCACAATTATTTTAAATAATATAGAGATTATTTTAAATAATATATAGTATGCATATGAAATGCATGTATGCAGGATAGTGTGCACCATTTATTATTAGTCACAGTGACCGCAGAATAAATTCAGGTCTGTCCTAGGTTCTGATTTGGAGGAGCAGTAGAGAAACTCAGTCAATCTAAGAAACATGTATAATAAGAAAAAATACAATCAGATAATGGCTTCCTTAATTAAAAATTAATTTAATAAACTTATCTATTTATTTTATTTTTGTGACTAAATTTTTAATATTATTTCCACAAAAATATAACTGTCTACCTATTTTAATATAATCCAGCTTTCTAAGATAACCATCTTGTATACTAAACAATTATTCAAATTATAATAAACTCTATAACTATAATAAACCTTTAATTCAAAAATCATCGATTATATATTTCTTCTAATTCACTATATAACCTTACTATTTACCAATAATTTATTTATTCACTTATTTGGTATCTAGTCTACATATCAATTCCATTTATTTCACCATAACATATATTTATACTCCAATTTATAATTTAATACCAACAATAATAATAATTTCTCAATAATATTATTTATTTAACTCACCACATATATATTAATCAATTCTATTAAATGTTCATCCTTATATTAACTATCATCAAAATATTTACTATAATCTATTTTTTCTTTATTCAACTTCAATAATCAGTCTAACTCCAAAATTATCACATTTAAATAAGTTTCATTTATTTTAACCTTTTAATCAATAATTTCTTTTTTTACAAAATACACCCACATATAAATATTTAAATCCACTAATTTTTCGTTAATAACAATTCTAACTAATTAAAATCCTCAAATATAAATCGTTAGCAATTTCATCAAATTTTCATTTTCAACCGGAATTACCTTAAATCTAATATTTCATATAATAATAACACTTATTTCACCAAATACTCAAATTACCATCCGAATAATTTAATTATATAAAAACCTTTAATAATAATCATTCAATCTTTGTGCTAAAAACCATTAACCTTTGTAATAATTTATTTATTACCATTCAAGATTTAATCCTCAATTATATAAGATCCTCTAATAATTTAACACATAATATATCAAAATCTTTAATTAACCAAAATCTCAAATTATCACCATTAACAATATTCTAATATAATATATTTAATCTTAGTAATAAAACTTCACCTTTCAATAATAATTCATTTAATCAACCAATTAATTAATTCTACTCTTTAATATACTTCATTTATTAAAAATCCTTCAAATATACCCATTAATCCTTAATAAGAGAATTTTCATAATTTTAAAATCTTAACACTAACTAATTAATTTACTAACCCTCAAAATCAATTAAAATCCTACAATTACTCTTTAATTACCCAAATCATCAATTAATTTATTTTATCCAATTTCTCCAATTAATCACTCAAACACATAACTAATTAATCAATCAAAAATA